>ANSM01000339.1:0-41651 GCA_000347735.1 Cercospora canescens BHU | reverse complement strand
GGGGCTATAAAAACCTTAGGTAGTTCCCCTCTATAGAAAAAAAAACATATACTCTTTAGACTACTTGTTTTTATAGTTTCGGTAACAGCCTCGTCGTTTTAAATATAATGCTGCGGCTAGTAGGTATGTCGACACTAGACAAGCTACCTACGATTCTAAGTACCTAACGTAGTTCTATCGCCCTAAAGAGCTACGCGAGAGAGTTGTCGCGGCCGGAAGCTATATAGGCAAACACAGGAGGCGTTGTTCTTACTGCTGCGTCCGCAGCTACTACCGGAAGATTCTAGGACATTTATGCCTAGTATAGGAGAATCGCCGCACGCTACCACGCAGGGCCCTAGGCTCGCTATAGTAGTATATAGTGGTTTATCTATTACTACCTAATTAAGGAAGACTTCCTACTATAACTTAAGCCTATCTATAAGGCTATATTTACTCTAAATATAATTAGAGGTACCTTTAGAGGCTTAGGCTTACTACTACTAGATCTATAAGCTATATTATCTAAGCTAATACTCCGTTATAAGATACTAACTCTACTACTACCTTATTTATTAGATACTTAGAATATCTCTTAGAATCTAAGGTAGATTAAGAGGTATACTAGTAAGATTAAGGCTAGGGTTACTAGTTATTAAAACAGCTTACTAACCTTAATCCTTAACGTAGTAGACAAGCTATTAAAAGAGTTTAAAAGAACACGAGCCTTGATAGTATTACTAGAGGAATAATATAATAACCTAAAGACTATAGTTAAAGAATTATAGTCTTATAGGGCACTAAGGAAGAAAATTAAGCTTACTCTTAGAATTAATACTAATAAATTAGCTACTAGAGACATAGCTTAGTTATAGGCTTGTTAGATAATAGAGTCAGTTAGTTAGATTAAGAAATAGCTAAGAGCTAAACTAACCTGTAGCAAGTATAGAATTTAAGGCTATAACTTAAGGGGTTGTCTATTAGATAGAGTAACTTCTAAGCATTTAATTAATCTAACTTCAAGGTAGTTCTGACTTCTATAGCATAAGAAATTAACTATTAAAGTCATTCACCTAATAACTTTATAACACTAGCTTATCCGTGACACCCGCTTATCAAACACGTTAGGGAGTCTCTACCGTTGCCGATAAATGGATCGCTTCCGATTGCATTAGAAGAAATTCGCTGCCCGAGCAGAAACCAACAGATGCCGGCCCGAATCGATCCGATGGCCGGCGGCGGAGGGGTATACTACTGCTTGGGTCGTTATGCAAAGCGATGTCTGCAGCAAAGGGCCGTTCATCCAATAAGCTCAAGATATCAAGAGGACATGTGCATGTGGCCTAGCTCGTCTTAAAATGGTGTAGCGAAATGCCCAATCGCAGAGTCTTTCCAACAACTCCTCGAGTCAACACAATGACTCTACTGTCGCCGGCAAAATGATCACGTAGCTCTCTTGCTACGGTTGTGGCGCTGTTCTTGTTCGCATTTTCTTGAGCATTATATGTTTGTTATGGAGTTGCCACTGTATGGACTTGTTCTTTCAAGGCAGTCGTGACTGGTAAGGCATCGTCCCCTGAACAATTTTTGTAGCGCGAAAGATCAATGGCGGAAGCGGGCGGGCGATACCACCTTGCAATGAGATGTACCACACCACACCACTTTGTTACCGAGATCAGCAAGTGCAGTAACCAAATGCTTACCACAGAGTCCAGGTTGATCATGCCAGGAGCGCAAGGAGCCAATTTTTGCGACACACGCGTGAAGGGCACCATCTTGCTTTCATAAGCGGCAAAGGCGTAGCGATGCCTTCTTGGGTCATTAGAGATCTCACGACTGAGGATGTAGGCCCCGACGAAGGCGATAGTAGTTCCCATTCCTGAAATTGGACAAGGGCAAGACGCCGCATCGCCCAAGAGCGCCACACGACCTCTAGTAAAGGTTTCCAGCGAAACTTGAGCAATTTCTTGTACATGAATGTGCTCAGCGGCTTCGAGCCCTTCTAGAAGTCTTTCCTCTTGCCAGCCAAGTCCACGAATGTGAGTCGCCCAGTATGCTTTTCGCTTGGAAATGCCGTCGCTTGTGACACGACTGGGCTCGGAAGTGGGAGCCGAGATCCATAGAGACACGCCTGTTCTTTCCTTCGTCTCTGGGCGCATCAGTACCATCCTTTTCCCCGGCGCGGCATACCATCTCGCCCAGTCATCATCTTGGGGTATTCGTGGAATAGCAAACCAAGCGACCCATTGGCCAAGCGGGCGGACTGCTTTGCCAGAGACGTCGTCGCCGAAAGCGAGTCTTCTTGTCGCGCTGTCCCAGCCAGCGGCCCCGATCACGATATCGAATCGCCTTGGAGGCCTGTTACTGGTGAGTGTGACATCGATGGCCGCACTACTTGGGCGAAGGCTCGCAATTGTCTCGCCAAAGATATACTCCACATTTGACTTCGTGGCCTCCCAGAGCAATGAGACCAATTTCCCCCGCAAGATCTCAATCCGACCAGTGAAGCTAGCGCCATCCGCAATTGGGAATTCGATGCTGCTGTGACCTTGTGGGTTGATGAACCGAAGGCCAGCCTCCCCAGTCGCTCTTTCACAGGCCGCGTGCTCGAGACCCATGCGGCGAAGGACAGTAAGACCATGCCCTCGCACGTCCACGGCTTGACCGTCTTTCCGCAAGTTGCTGCAACGCTCAATTACTGTGACCCGTGCACCCGCTCGAGCCAAGAAGAATGCGGCGACATTTCCTGCGATCCCGGCGCCACTGATGAGAACATTGAGACCAGGATCCATCTTGCCACGAGCCAGGTACCAACTATGCGCTGTCGTCTTTGAGTGTGTCCGAATCCCAGAAGATTCTTGTGGTATCAAAGCATGGTTGAGATTGAGACGCTCGCTAACAGGGATGCTTTGCAGCCGCGGAACGTCGATTGTCAATATGCCGTCATCTTGATAGCAGTCGCCTTACCTCCCTACCTCCTATGGGAAGCACAGCTTGTGAACTTGGCCCGTGGTTTGGCGCTGACTTATCAACTATTAGTAAGGTGATACGCCATGAGGAACGCGTCTTCGGAGGCAACCTTGTCGGACGTTTGTATGAGGCATGAGGCGATCTTAAAGGCTAGTTCCTCCGCGAGATGATTGGCTGAGAATACACCCATTCGCTCCATAGCGCGCGAAACCAGGTCAAGCACGATATTTGCTGAAGTGAGGTGACGTTGGCAATCAGCTGACACTGGCGTTGCTGCGGAGTGCGCAGCTTACAACCTCTAGAGCAACGCTGATGAGAATCAAGGTAGACCAGGACATGAAACAGCGTCAAAATGATGGGTCGCGCAACATAAAAAGAAGAAAGGTGTAACAGGAAATTAGAATGGAGTGGGCGGAACCATTTACCGCCAAGACCGCAACTTTGCCACCCTTGCTGCGCTGGAACGTACAGGCCCGCCATGATCTTCGACTTGCCGCTGAACGTGTACGATCGCCGACGCCTCTCAAGACGAGAACTTGACCATGACAGTTTCCACCCGCGGCCGATTCGCACATGGTAAGCGGGCATGATTTGGATTATTTTCCCATTTACAGAATCCTCTATACGCACTTTTTTCCCGGAGAAGTCAAAGTGCCGCAGCAGGAACACAACACTGTCAGAGGGAAAGTTCACAAATGCTGTGCATGCAATCGAGCAGCTAAATCAATGTTGGATGTCGCTGGAACAGGGAACAATTGCGTTTGCCTCATGATTATAACTACATGTATGCAACTCGACAGACGTCACCCCGCAGCAAATTCGCATTGCAAAATTGAAGAATCGAAGATTGATTTGCCAAATCGAATCGCAAAAGAAATACAAAGGCAACGGCGAGTCCTAGACGTTGTTCCGTTTGCCACTATCTCTGCTTGGCCGAGCAATCCCTGTAGCATTATGCAGCTGCCATAGCAAGCAACGCAGGCGATGAGATATCTGCCGCGCGCCAGGAGGTATCCATAGATTGGACTGGAGACCAATGGGTGTTATCAGCATACATCAAGACCTGTGATATCACCGATACGTCCGTAGTCGCCCAGCGCCTCACCTGCCCATCTCCACGTTATGCCTCGAAAATGAAGTCTTCTTATACTGCTCTTGTGCCTGCACATTATCAACACAAACCCCAGAGACAGCATCGGCCTCTACTAATCGGGATTTTTTCATCATCCTCGAACAAAGCATTAATTTGAAGCACGCAGCCTGAATGACCACAATGGAAAAGGATGATTTGAAGAGAGAAGATGGTCCTGGCTCTTCTAGACCTTATCTGCCTGAAGCTGGAGAATTCAAAGACTATGCCACCCACGATGGAGATGCTGCGCTTGAGTTTCTACGTCAGGAAGCTGATGTTCGTCCGATGACCGTTGAAGACGAGAAACGATTAATTCGGAAAATCGACTGGATGATCATGCCCATCATGTGGGTGTGCTACTGTCTCCAGTATCTCGACAAAACGTTGATCAACTATGCCAATGTCATGGGTTTGCAAGAAGATACTGGCATGTCGGAAGATCAATTTAGCAACCTTGCCTTGATATTTTATGTCTCATATCTGGCCTTCGAATTCCCACATGCATATGGAATGCAAAAGTTGCCGACAGCGAAGTACCTGGCAGTGATGGTCTTTCTATGGGGTGTTGTCGTCACGGTAACGGCGGCTTGCAAGAACTACGGTGCCTTGGTGGCGACGAGAGTGCTTCTAGGAGTGTTCGAATCCGCAGTGGCCCCTAGCTTAATCTTGATTACTAGCATGTGGTACAAGAGGCACGAGCAACCGCCTCGTGTTGGGTTGTGGTATCTTGGTGAGACTCCAACATTCTATCTGATCTCGATCTTGGCCGACTTGCTCACAGCATCCAGGCGTTGGAAGCGGAACCATCATCGGCAGCCTTGTATCTTTTGGATTCCAGCACGTCACGAGCAGAACTTTCTACTCTTGGCAGATTATGTTCCTGGTATGTTGATACCACACAATGATGACGCAGCAATGTGTGCTGATCTTTCCGAAGACTGTCGGCCTCGTCACTTGCACTGCGGGCGTGGTGGCGTACTTCTTCCTCCCAGACAACCCCATGTCGTCACGTTTGACATACGAAGAGAAGGTGTGGGCAATTCGACGCCTACGAGAGAACCAGACAGGGATCGAGAACACTCACTTCAAATCCGCACAGGTAATTGAGTGTTTTCTTGACCCACAGACTTGGCTCATCTGTCTTGCAACAATCGCTTCCAACGTCCCCAACGGAGCGGTGTCCAGCTTCCAGGCCACTATCATCAGGAATTTCGGATTTGACAGCAAAACGACGGCTCTTCTTCAAATTCCATCTGGCGTGATATCCATGATAGCTATTGTCACCTCGACCCAGCTTGCCGGCCGGTATAATCAACGTGGGATTCAAATCATAGTGCTCGTCCTGACAGGTGGTGTGCTGGGCGGCGCTTTGATGGCGTTTCTACCAGAGGACCACAAAGCTGGCACCCTGATCGGAAATTATCTTACCAATGTGATTGGCGCTTCATTGCCTTCTCTGTATTCTTTGGTCGCAGCCAACTACGCTGGACATACCAAAAAGGTCGGCTATTAGGCGAGTCTGCGCGTGCATGGAACTGATTCGAATCAGGTCACGATGAATGCCCTATTGTTGATATCGTTCTGTTTGGTGAGATCAAATAAGCTTGTTGAATGCATTCTATACGCTGATAATCGTCATCTTTATAGGGGAATATTTTCGGTCCGATGTCGTTTACTGGACGGAGTGCACCCGACTACATCCCAGCAAAGATCACAATTATCGCCACATGCGCCGGCACGTGCGTGTTTGTTGTGCTTTTGCAGGCATACTACGTTCTCGAGAACAAGCGTCGCAGTAAGCTGGGAGCTGGAAGGACTGACGAAGACGATGGCGAAGTCGGTTTCATGGATAGGACGGATCGTCAAAATGATGGCTTCAGATATCGGCTGTGAGTTTCGTAAAGCAACCATCACACGCACTTGGCATTGATTTCAGTCGAATTGTTCACCCTCCTTGCTGCTCAGTCCTTCGAATGCATACCTCACGTGTTTGAATCGCTCCAGGGCGAATCCTCAAAATTGCATACGTACTTTGAGTTTATCCCCTTGAACGATCTCATCTTTCCTGGCCATGAGCTCCTCCATATCCCATGGAAAGCTAATGTATCTTCCGCCAAGCCATTCGCGTCGTTCCGCGGCAAGCCATGCGATCGTGTCACCTGCAATGTCCGGCTTATGTGGCAATCTATTACGCAGCTCTTCGGGCTCGTTGATGGTGATTCGGGTCTTGGTAGCCCCAGGATTGACGCAGAAAGCGAGTAAACCGTCATCACCATGCTCTACGTTGAGGGATTCTGTCCAGCGAAGCACCGCAAGCTTGGAAGTTCTGTAGCTTGCACCACCCTCTCGCACGCTCAAAGCTCCTGAAGAGGAGACATTGATCATGGTACACAAAGCATCCTGTTGTTGGCGGGCACGAATCAGCATGGGCAGGAATGCTCGGGTCATGTTGAATAGCCCGTGAACATTGACCTCCCAGGTCTTCCAGTATATATCGGGATCCGCGTCCAAAAAGGAAGCATATGCTTCTTGGTGAGCAGCATTATTGATCAGAACGTCCAGCCAGTTCCTGAAGGCCTCCGAAACTGTCTTTTGAAAAGCCATTCGCTTTCGATCTGCGAAATGTCAACACGACCGCCTAGGATGAACGGTTCTGGACGGCCTGCTTCCACAGCAGCAGACTTGAGTTGAGCAACAAGATGATCAGAAATCCCGTGAAGGTCAATCAAAGCGATAGCAGATGCGCCAGCGCGTGCAAAGGCTTTGGCTGTTGCATAGCCTACGCCGTCCTCCAGGCTGCTCCAGTGATGAGGACATGGACACCGGAAAGGTCGCGTGACAGTGGCGAGACGAACGGATAGCTTGTAGCGTGAGTTCGCGCGGTGAAATCGCGCCGCACAGTGGTAGGGTTATTTGTAGACATCATTGCAAGCGTGAATGATACTCGAATCTGCCGCACATTGGGAACAGACTGTTGTTTTGTAGTCACCGTTGTTCCGTCTACTTCCGTCATCGCCCGATAAGTGATTGGCCTTCGCGTCCCTTCCAGCCCCACGACATTCAATACTCCAGTCGCAAATTGCTTAACCCACCCTTTTGATGGGGGTGGATCTCAATGGCTGCCGACTCGGGTGACATGCTGCGGATACATCTCTGTGCGTGAATGAAATCTGCAGCTGCCACTCTCTGATCAATCGGCTGCTCTTCTTCCTCTCAGACGAACGGACCAGGCCAGCTTGCAATGATCCATCGCTTGTCCGACTTCAATGACGCTTGTATGAGTCAATCGGCCGACCTCGGCTCCGCAGTTCTCGCGCGAAGAGCATACCCCAGCGTCCATCCTGGCCTGTCTCCACCCAAGCGCGGCACTGGTCGCCGAGATTGGAGGGAGAGTAGCTTGAGTAGATGTCTCTGTGAGTGAAAGGTCGTGGGGTAGTGCCTGAGTGTCGACAACTGCAGCTCATTCTGGGGCGGGTGCCACGACAATCCGAAATCCATTGCCACGCCATCGACCGTTCGGCTCCAAGCTGCCACGATAAGTGCAATTCGCTTTGAGCTTCCCACTCGAGAAACATCCCCCTCGCAAGACACGACGAACATATGCCGGCGCGTTCAGATTCTCGCGGCCATCGGTCGAACTATACGGAAACGAATACCAAGGCTCAGCCATATTCTCACCCCAGAGCGTGGAGCACCACTCCCATATATTTCCCGCCATGTCGTGACAACCAAAAGGCGACGTACCGCCTGCAAAGACACCGACCGCACAAGGATGGTTCAGTCCGGTCTCTTCTGAGTTACAAGCGTCGTGCTTCCAGCCCGCGCCCCAAGGGTACAAATTGCGGCCAGCGCCCACATTATCAAGGTTGCCCCTCGCTGCGAGCTCCCACTCAGGTTCTGTTGGCAGACGAATCCTCTGCATGTGCGCGATTCTGCCGCTGCGATGCCAGGCGCCCGTCAACCATTCGCAGAATGCTATGGCGTCGTACCATGTGAGATCCGTTGCTGGCATATTTTGTCTTGCTGCATCACCCTGTTCTGGGCTGGACCAGTCTCGACCAGTCTCTTGAACAAATTTCTTGTACTCCCTCACTGTGACAGGATATTTACCTACGGCGAATGCATCGACAATGACCTCATGAGCTGGCTGGGAGTTGAGAAGCTCTGTTGAGCCCATGATGAAATTCGAAGGCGGGATATATTGCAGGGTCATCAAATCGCGGGGATCTCCCAGTCGCGATAGCGCGATACTTGCAGCGAGACGCTCTGGCAGGCTCATGCACCCTTCCTCCAGTACCGTTGAGTTGAGATGCAAGACTTTTTGGCGCAGTTCGGCAGTGAATAAATCATGCTCAGCTAGAAGCAGTGCAGCGCATTGCGCATGCCGCACTGGACCCTGTAGCAAAACTCGTGCAAACTGCTCAAGATATCCCGAACTCGTTGCTCTCGCAATAACACTGCCGATTATCTCATTTGCTCCCTTGGAGTCGCTGCCAAGAAGAGTTGCACTTGTGTGAGCATCTTGAATGGCAAGTTGACGAGCAGCGAGGAGCCTGCGAGTCTTGCTAAGTTTGAACAACACCGGTCTTGCAAAGCTGACGATGTCCTGGATGGGCTTCTGCGAGAATAGCAACCGCTCGCATACATTGTTCGTGGCAGCTTGCTGAAGTTCATGGGCCTCGTCGTCGTTGTTGGCGACTGCCGCGAGCCAAGCATCGACTGTTGCTTCCGCAGTCTCACCCGTATATCCGGCCTGCAACGCAAGTGCAAATATCGACGGATTCGCTGCCGCCACACCGTTTGCAACATTTGTTTGCTCAAGACCAAGACGCAGATGCTTTTGACAGAATGACCTGCGCTGTTCCAGCAGGAATGGGGACACCTCATGCTTCACAACCTGAGTGGGGATTTCCAGACCCCGTAGCGACTTTGTGTTTCCCAGCATCACAAGGCGAACTTGAGTTCCGTCAGCGGACATGATTAAAGATATCATATCAGCTATGAGGCGGTTTGAATCGCTTCCAGAGTAGTCTAAATCGTCTATGACGATTAGAAGGCCTCGTGTTGCATGCAGAAGAAGGTGTGGCATCGTCTCCTCAACTAAATTCTGCAAGTCGCCTGGTTGCAGAATCGGAAAATAACAAGGGTGAAGTGCAGGCCGTTTCCAGATCTCTGGATGCACATCACCAAAGTCGTTGCGAATCACCAACAGTCCTTCCGATTTCCCAGCTTCTGCATCAGTGAAACTGTGACACAGTGATTTTGCGAATGTGGTCTTTCCGCTGCCACTCTCCCCGACGAGCAACAAGAATTCATTGTCCCGTACTAGCTCAAGAGCGGAGTAATGGACCGGTGCTTCTTTGTTGTCGCTGGTCTTCCCCTTTCTAAGGCCCTTCGCGGCCTTGTCTTCGTGTGTAAATGTTGAAAGGAGCGGGATGTAACCAGTAATCAAGTCAAGCACATGGCCATTGGGAAGAACGAGCAGTGGCTCGCTTCCGAAATGCTTTGCTATTTGCGTTAATTCTGCGATAAGATCCATGCCCGATAGCACCGTCTAGCATACAGAGTCTGCTTTTTTGCCAATGGCGAAAACGAACTTCGAATCTTGTCCGAAAAAGAGAAAGATCACTGTCGGGTGCGAGCTAACGCCTTCCCATTTTGAAGTCGATCAATGCACGCAGCAGCGTTATCGTAAGCAAATGCCGCTTTCCGTGACAGTCTAATGGGTAAACACCGGCTGTGGCGTTGCGTCCAGTCGGACGTGTATCATTAGCATAGCGGGTAGCACTGCCCGGCGAGCGACTTGGTTTTCGTTAGCGAACACACGCGGTAAATGAAATGGACATGAACCAGCGAATGCATGTTCTCGATGCAAGCTGTCACACTCCGCGAAGAATGTTGCTCTCAATGGCACGCGACCCGGGACTTGGTCCCTCCTGTCAACAGCCGAAAGACTGTTGTCAGAACGAGTTCACGTTTCCGAGCTAGGCCTTTAAGGAACCAATCCTGGATCACCTACGACACTAGCAGTTGGTCGATGGGGTTTCACGAGAGTGACCCATAATATCGCACTCCAATTCCAACTGCTTGGACTTGACGTTTCAGAGCCACATGGCCTCATCTGCTGGCTATACACCAATCTCCCCACTGCACCATCAATGGCCCACCTGGTGTAGCAAAATAGAATTGAGTCGAGCCTTGTGGGCGATCTTGACCAGCTGCGTCATGATTTGCCTCGGAGCTCAGTTCGAGCCTTTCGTCCATGCAAATATTTGTGCGCCGTAACAAAGCCAATTGCAAGCCCGCCAAAGAGGATAAGGATCTGGTAGCCGTATTTGTATCTCGGGGCATCATAAGTAGGGAACAGCACAACTATGTTCGATTAACGACAAGTCACTGCCCACGAGAAGATTGACTCACGTGGAACCCAAAGCACCCAGGCATAGGAAAACACGTTCGCAATGGCTACGAGAAGCTGCCTCAAGTTGGGATCTCCGGCGTTGAGCTTAGATGCCCATGCCTATGGATTATCGTCAGCAAGCAATATGAACAATGATGAATGACGGGCCGAATAGTACAATGAGCACTGGTGTGGTAGCACTTCCAGCGTAGGAAATGTAGTACGCGAACATCAGAGCCGCCTTGGGGATATTCCAGACAGACAACAAGATGTTGGACAAGATCATGATAACAAGAAGACCGACAATAAGCCAGTAGAACTTGCCAGTACGATCGGCAAGCACGCCCCAAGCAAGCGTGACGACGATCGCCAGAGCATTCCCACCTGTAGGTAAATAGTTGACCTTGTCGACGCTGTAGCCTTCAGCTTTGAGCCATAGGTTGAAGTAGCTCGTCGCAGTATGGCAGGCAGCGATCATTCTAGATGAGAGACATGTCAGCAAAGATCGCGGTCCTGGTAAATGTGGTTCACGTCGCTCACACGTAAGACCAAACAAATATCCACAGCTGCCATGTTGCCAATATTCGCTTGATCTCTTGCCATGTCAACTTGACCGGCGCCTGGTGGCCGAACTTCTCGACACGTTCGATGCCGTATCGGATATGCTTCGAGTTGTAAGCACAAGGCTCTGCTGACGGAAATACAAACATGGAGATTACCTGAGCAGACCAATAGAACGCTTTCGTGGTATGGGGCTTATCTGGCAGCAAGATGAAGCCTGCGATGGCGATAGGAATGGAAATAACACCGTCCATCACAAAAAGCCATCTCCAACCAGCTAGTCCATGACGGCCGTTCATGCCGTTATACAAACCAGCTTGCAGATAGCCACTGAACATGCTCGCTATCGACTCGACTTCCAGCAAGATTGCAGTACGTTTGGCTAGTTCTTGAGGTCCGTACCAGGATCCGAGGATTGCGACATAGCCTGGAAATGCACACGACTCGAAAAGCCCTGTCAAGAAACGAAGGGCGTACATCTTTACTCATTAACCGGGCTCGTTGATGGAGTATCGACACTTTGCTACGCTCACCGTCTCGACATTCTTAGCAAACCCCATTCCAATGACCAACGCAGACCATGCGACTTCGCAAGAGGGGATAAGGATGGATGGCCGGACGAATCGAAGCTGAAACATCTGTGCCGGAACGCTTCCAATGATGATGCCCAAAGCGAACCAGGTGTTCAGCCAGTTTCGTTCGTTCCCATAGAGATTGAGGTCTTCTTTCATGCCGCTCACGAAAGCGTTGCCTGTTTCGACTGTATGAGTGGCAGTCCCAGGCCTTGTTCGGGTTGGTCGCACTTACTGTAATTCGTCTGGTCAAGGCTAGCAGACATTAGCACATGCTCGTATAGCGGCTTCGCAAGACGCTCACTATTTGATGAAGTAGCCCAAGCATACTATTGGACTACAGAGACAGAGAGGATAGGATTAGTCAACGCGCACGAGATCCTGTGTTGTAGGGAGTGGCGCACAAGAGCCCGAGATCTAGTCGCCGCACGTAACGACGATACTCCTCGTCGCCATCCGCTGAGTCCCATAGAAAGGATAATATCCTCCGCCACAACGGCGAAGTTGATTTCTGCACGATCACATCATTGACTTCGACTGAGACGGCGTCTTTCGGGTAGCAATTGACAGCAATGTTGTTGATATCCGTTGAGTTTGCGTGTTGTGTCGGGAGCTCCTTGGCCATATTGTCATGGGCTCAGAGTCACATCAGAGAACGATGCAGTCGAGGATCTGCACAGGAAGAAGATTGTATCTCCGTTGAAACAGGAAATTCAGCTGCGCGGTGAGCAGGGTGCACAGGTGGAAATATGGAAAAACATGTGGCTCAACTTCCGTGAACGAGTGGCTCCTTGCCCGAGAGTAGTCAAGTTTCTGAGTATTGCGTGCCCTTGGCCTGGCCGAAGGAACGTTCCCGCCCGTGATAAGGCGACGCAAGCATGAAGCCGAAGATCACCAAGGGACAAGCGCCGTGGTATCATTTGGACCCGCAATGTCGACGTACGTTGTTAGGTCCTCGCCTGAGGCCCCTGTATGGCTGTGGTTCCTCATCGTGGTTCCGGCGTCAGGACATGTGCAGAGCCTGGATCGAGATTGGGACGTCAAGACGCGTCGTACAGAAAGAAGTTGGGGAAGACCAATTGCCCATAGCAATCAGGACCGGATCTACGCAGCACTTGTCAGCACGTCTTCCTGGTCATCGCGATGCCGACCACGACCAAGACACTTCGCATCGCCTTGGAAAATGTTGATTTTCGTCTACCCACACAGGTGACCGATGACAACAGCGTGCTCGCACTCAAATCTTTAGCGTTCGAGCCTCTCGTCCAATGGCGTCCCCACGGCGCCTTTGAGCCAGGCCTCTTTTCGTCGTGGACCGCCTCACCTGATGCCCGGACCTGGGAATTCCACATTCGTGAAGGAGCGACCTATCATGATGGCTTGCCATGCACGGGAGATGGCATTGTAGATTACATCAAAGGCGTTCTGGACTCGACAGACTACTTTGGAATGAAGTGGAGTTATGCCAGGTACTTTGCCCAAACGACATTCTCCACCGTCGACAAAGGCACAGTGCGTGTAGAAAGTGCCACACCTTTTGGCGACTTGCCCCAGATCTTCAACGATTTCTGGCCCTGTCGTGTCAATGAAGATGGCAAACCAATCCTTGGAACGGGACCCTATCGCGTAGCAGAATTCTCAAGACAAGACGGACGGGGCCATGCCGTTCTCGAACTGGTCGATCCATCTACGAGCGCCCATCTTCCCACAGCGATCACGGCAACTCACGAACCCTCCGCTTCGACACGTCTCTCGCTCTTGCGCGATCACACAGTCGATCTCGCCCTTAATCTGGAACGAAGTTCGGATCTCAGTTCACTAGACTTCAAGCCACCCTTGCTCTGGGGACGGCAAACCAGCACGCTGTCCGTCATATATTACCTCAACAACTTCACTGGGCTCTTTTCTCACCCGTCTGCACGATTAGCGGCCAATCTTGCCATTTCAAAGACAGATCTGATCCGAGATGTCTATCATGACCTTGCCACGCCTGCAGCAACAGCGGTGAGCCCGTTTCATCTTGGCTTCCGCGAAGCAAAGCTGTCTCCGATTCCCTACGACGCTGCACTCGCACGTGCCCTCCTCTCATCTCTCCGCAGCTCCAATGTTCTGGATGAGCAGAAGCTGCCACCGAGCATTACTCTCCGCACCCCAACCTACATGCCCGAGCATGCGGAGAAGATATCAGCATGTATCGCATCTTCCCTCGCAGCTGTAGGCTTCCCGCCTGTACAAATCCAAGTGGAGCACAATCGTCCGGAATACGCGCGGTCAATCGGATTGGACAAAAGTCTCGGGGATCTGGCATTATTCGATTCCACCCCCAACACGACATTTCGAGTGTTGGACGACAAAGTGTCGGAGAGGCAGAGTCCAGAAAAGACATGGTGGATGGGGTATCGAGACGAGGAGTTTGAGGTGCTGTTCGAACAGGCGAGAGGGGTGGGAAGAGAAGGGCAGGTTGGCGATGCAAGTAATGGTGGGAGAGCGGAAGAGTATGCAAAGTGTTTGAAGCGGCTACAGGAGAACCCGCCGTGGATTTATGTAGCACATCCGGACGTTGTATGGGCAATGCGGGAGGGTGTGGATGTCGATGTGGGCCCGACTGGAGTGTTGACCATCAAGTAAAGTGCATACACGAGCAGCGTTCGAGCATTGCCAAGCCAGTAGCATATTCAGATCACGTGGGTGTACCCCCATGCTTTGCGGAGCGGCTTTCTCGTGGGAGACGTCGTGTCAGCGGCCAAGTCTGTTGCGCGTGAAGAATGACAATCTCAGGTAAGAAGTGAACGAAACGCACTGCTGTGCTCGACGGGCCTGACATCCCCCCACATTGCGGCCGCAATCGATGATAGGAGTTCCGTACATGTGTCGGCAGTCCAATGGCAGAAATGACATCACCCGGATGAATGACACGCGAGGTCAATTGTGGATGAGAAAGGCAAAATGGAAACAAACGGCAACGAGGCATTTCCAACAATGCTCCCTCCTTATCTCCTAACACCGCTGCTCTCTCCGTCGCCGATATAAGCCTCGCCACTCCCCTCCACGGCCACGTTCTCAGCACTTCAGCTTCACGACTCTGCCTTCACGGTCCCCCACCCTCCAACATGAGAATCCTCCTCACCGGCGGTAGCGGCTTCATCGCTGCGCACGTTCTTGACGACCTTCTCGAGCGCGGCCACTCCGTAGTCACCACCGTGCGCTCGCAGCAAAAGGCGGACAAGATCAAGGACGCCCATCCGCAGTATGGCAAAGACAAGCTCGCTTTCGCCATCGTCGAGGACATAGCCCAAGAGGGAGCCTTCGATACCGCCGTCGTCTCCGATCCACCATTCGAGGCCGTCATTCACACTGCCAGTCCATTCCACTTCAACGTCACCGATGTGCAGAAGGAGCTGCTCGATCCTGCGGTGATCGGCACGACGGGAATTCTCAAGAGCGTCAAGAAGAGCGCGCCTAGCGTCAAGCGTGTGGTCATCACGAGCTCCTTCGCTTCCATCATCGACCCCAAGCAGGGCTCGCGGCCAGGACACACATACAGCGAGAAAGACTGGAACCCCATCACGCACGAAGAAGCCGTCGAGAATCCCGCAGCAGGCTACCGTGCCTCCAAGACTTTCGCTGAGAAGGCGGCTTGGGAATTTATCGAGAGAGAAAAGCCCAACTTCACACTCTCGACTATGTGTCCCCCTCTTGTCCTCGGCCCTATTGTGCATTACTTAAACTCTCTCGACGCTCTCAACACTTCAAATCAGCGAATCCGTGATTGCATGCTCGGCAAGTGGAAGGAAGAAATCCCTGCGACAGGCATCTTCATCTGGGTGGATGTGAGGGACCTTGCACTGAGCCACGTTCTCGCCGCAGAGAAGGCTGAGGCGGCCAACAAGCGTTTCTTCATTGCCAGCGGACACTTTTGCAACAAGAAGATTGCCCAGGTGCTGGCGAAGAATTACCCGCAGCTCAAGGACCAGCCGATAGAGGGAACGCCCGGTGGTGCAATGCCGGAAGAAGGCATCTACGACATTGACACGAACAATGTGGATACTGTGCTGAAGGGCTGGAGGCAGGTCGATTTTGAAAAGAGTATCACCGACACGGTGAAGAGTCTGCAGGCTGTTGGTGGATAACTGAAGACAGCGCACATGTATAGTCTGTTGTATCTTTTTGACCTTGTCGAGCTCCATCAGTGGCTACGTCAAATCCTCGCTTGCTTTTTGATTCAGTATTTCAGAAGCGCTATCAAAGCCAATAGTGATAGGTCTACGACCACCGCAAAGCACTGCGCACATGGTGAAGAGCTCCGCGCCTGGCCAATGGTTTTTTTGAAGTCGATGGATGCCGAGTAGTTTACAGACCACAATATACCATGGACTAAGCTCGTTTTACTCTACTCTTACTTTGTTGGCAGCTGATTTCCACAATGACGAGCATCTTGGGCAAGGGTGCGTGGCATCAGCGGTGGCTGTAACTCGTATGGCGTCGGGAGGACGAGCGAACAAGAGTGACGAAACCACAACTGGCGTGCAATCAGCTTTGACGATACCCACCGCAGAGGTCAATCTCATCGAATGCGTGCGTGCTGATGTCGGCTACATTATGAAGTCGTAAAGGTCTCCGCACTTCGTGATGAAGAGTGTGGCACACAAGTGACTGGGATAGTGGACGAGCAGCTTCGGTGAAGGTACTCCACAAGTTGTCGAACGCGCTCTACGCCACTTTTTCTGTTGCCGCAAGAGCCTTCTTCACGCGAGCCAAGAGGTCTTCCGAGTCCTCGATTCCTACGCTAATTCTTACCAAGTACTCGACAACACCGTACTTGGCCGCCCATTCAAGTTCACGGGCATGTGCAAGCAAGGTATATGCGCAAGATAGCGTAAAGTTTGTGCCAAGTGAAGGCCCTTTGGCAACTTCCAATGAATCGTAAAACGCGATCGCAGACGCAGGACTGTCGAATACGATCGAAAGCAGAAATCCATAACCGCCTTCCTGCCGGCGGTGACGTTCGTAGTGCGGGTATGATGGACTTCCCTTGGGATAGTACACCTGCACTACTTGTCCATGATGTTCCAGTAGGTCCACGACAAGCTCAGCATTGGCGTTCGCTTTCTTCACTCTTTCCGAAAAGTCCAGACTGTTCCGCTCCATGATCACTGCGTCTGGTGGGAAGTATGTGTCGAGGTACGCTGCATCCAATCTGGCCTTGAATTGGGAGTAATACTTGGACATGGGATTCAGAGCAAGACTTCCCCCCATTGCGTTGCAAGCACCACTGAACATCTTCGTCAAGCTGGTGCAGATTATGTCCGCCTGAGCGATGAGATCAAGATTCACTGCGGTACCAACAGTATCATCGAGGACGATTGCGAATCCGTACTCGCGGGACAGCTTCCAGATCCTGATCAAGTCAGGTGATGCCAATAACGGGTTACCAGGGAACTCCAGATACAGTGCTCCATATCGCTGTGGATCTGTTTTGAGATCCGCTTCAAGCTGGTCTAGATCAGCGTCCGAGGCGTGGTAAAGTGTACAGTCGAAGCCTTGAACGTGGGACAACACTTTGAAAGTGTCCACATACAGGAACCTGCAACTCGCCTCAGCTCATTCTGCATATGCGCCAAGTGCTGCGGAACTCACCCGAAAACTGCCACGCCAGGCTTTTTCTCCCGGGTTCCAGACACAAGGTGTGCGGAGTGAGCTATGGCTGACATGCCGGTATGAAAGAGCCAGACATCGTCATCAGAGACTGCATGCGTCTCGGCAGACAGCAGGTCGGCTATGCGAGTGCGAAGCTTAGACTTTGCGCTGACTGATGAGGTGGTTGTTGGCATATCGACATCATGCTGATGACTGACTGTGACCCATATTGCAGTTGAGAGCCAATGTGAAGCGCACCTGCTGGAGATCCCATATCCTGTGTGCTGCCAGAGTGCCTTCGGCTCTCCTTTCGAGGACGACCCTTTGAAAATCACGGCGAAGATCTCAGAAGTGCCGTCACCACCTTCTCCGACGTGACCTTCAAGTGGCTTGACATCACCAGAATGTTCAATGGCGAATGCACCGCAGTAATAATCGCTAGAAGTAATTTGGAGATGATGCTGACACATCACCGCCATAGATTTTCCGGGAACAAGCAAAGCGTCAAGCTCATCCACATTCTCGAAATTCACCATGCCGCCCGTCATATTTTTGTTCAAGATGTGCTTCACGACTTGCTGGGCTAGATCACGCACTATCCGCGGCACAAAGAATCTCGGATAGCCAGTGTTCAGCTTTTGCAAGACTTTCTCGTCTCGATAGGCCCAACCGACAGTATCTTGCCACAATGGAAGCGATACACTGACCCCCTAGAGGCTGAGTCTCAGTACCAAATCGTGCGAAAATTTAATGTCCTTACGTGTGGATCTCCCGGGGGGAGAGAGCTTCCTAGCTGTAACTGCATGATCGCTTGAATCTTTCCGTACTTCGCTCACTACGACGTTGAGGATGGCGGAGGTCTAAGAAAAGAAATGTTCGAGATGAAGTCCTCACATACGTGTTCGCGCGATGGAAAAAGGCGGCAACACGACTGGCATTGGAAGGTGGCTTTCTGCACGACTTGATCGGATCTGCACTATTTCTAGCTGCAGCGGACAGCGGTCGCATGACGTGGAAAGCACATATTTTGGTTCGATCAGCAATGGTGCTACTGCAGAGCAAGCAGCATGCTTTCGAAAGGGTTGATATGGGGATATTCGACATTTAATGCCATATTAGCTGCAGTTCGATCGTCGATATTCAGATGCAACAAATGTCTTGTTAAAAACTCCCTCGCTCCAACCTGTACCGCAATCCTCCGTATGAAATGTACCAATTGTTGGGCGGTCTGGAGCATTAGCAGAAAGTGGACTAATGCAGCGTTCGGAGCCGGATGCAGGCAACCATTGCCGGAGCTACGAAACAAGCAATTGATGAGCACCTTTTTGTGTTTACCCAAATCGGAGTGGCGTGGTCAATGTTCCAGCTTTAAAATCGTTCTTGTCAGAGAGACATGCCGCGGCCTGTTTGACTACCAGTGGAATCAAACTGACGTGGAAATCACGAGACTGGAAACACCTCTTGCGATTTCACTGTGGCTGAAAACAGCAAGACAAGAACTTCTTGTGTGGACAATCAAGCTCACGAGAGGACTTATCTCTTCTATTCGGCTATTACTTTGAATCTCGTGCAACGGCTGTCATGGAACACGGGGTATGCAGTTCCCGTCGATGCTCAAATCAAATTCACTGTGCGGAATCGCAAATCGAAGGGAATGATGCTCGAGGCTATCGTGTGGAGACGAGGTCGTGCTGTATCTTGGTCCCTGGGAGAGAATGGATGTGGACGGAGCCTACACAAGAACGCCAGCTCGAGCGAATGATCGAGCGAGCAAACCAACGTGTTTTCGGTTCATACGAAAGTTCATCTTTCAACGTTATGGCCAATTCATCAAGACTTCTCGACGTGAGCGACAGTGATATCGGCTCCCTTTTGTGATGAGGTCGAGTTAATACGCTGACCTTCCTGAGACTCTTCATCGATGCCCTTTCCAGTGTCGACCTTGCCAAATAGCTCGTCCATCTTCTCCAACGAGATACCCTTGGTCTCTGGGATGAGGAACCAGGTGAACACGAACATGGCAAAGCAGAAGGATCCGTAGATGAAATACGCTCCATATCCGCCCTTGCCAACAGTGGCAATCATGTTTGGAGTGGCGCGTGCAACCACAAAATTGAACAGCCATTGAGTCGCGGCAGCAATGGAGACGTTGAGAGCTCGCAGTCTCGCAGTGGGGATTTCAGAGACGTAAATCCAGCAGACAGGACCCCAGCCGAATTGGAAGAAGACGGCAAAGAGGTAGATTGCCACAATAGCCACGTACCCCGCTGGAGGAACTGGCACACCTGTTTGTGGAGGCTCAATGCGCACGTAGATGCCGATGTAGTACATGCAGAGTCCTTGAGCGATGGACGTCCACAGCAGACTCTTGCGACGACCGAGAGAGTCAGCAGCGAGGAGGAGGAACAGTGCGCATCCGACCATCTTGAGCACGCCGTAAATGCCAGTCGCAAAGAGGGAGCTTTCAGTACCAGTCAATCCGAGGTTCGAGAAGATCTGAGGAGCGTAGTAATTGATGGCGTTGGTTCCTTTCAATTCATTAGTGAGATGGTCAGAAAGACGAAGCACATGCCAATCGACTCACCGGTCATCTGCTGGCAGATCATGAGTCCGATACTAATGAGTGCTCTCTTTCTGTTGCCTGGAATCGTGAACATCTCCTTCAACAGATCCATGGCGCCAGAGCCAGCAATCAGGCGTCGTTCGTAAGCCAACTGGTCGGACATCTCTTGAAGCTCTTCCTGGACATATGGGTGGCTTTGTGGGAGGTTGCGAACACGAGAGAGAACCTGTGCAGCCTCGTCCCATCGATCCTTCCGTGCGAGCCAACGCGGTGTCTCGGAGCCCGCAAACATTCCGAAGAAGAGAATGACAGCCGGCAGCGCTTGAAGAGCAAGAGGTACCACGTATTGAACTGTACCACTGGAGTGAAGCAGAGATCCGTAGTTGATCCAAAAGGCAATGCAGACTGTCTATGTCAGAACGTGTCCCAGTCTGCGTATGCAGTCCGCTCACTCACCTCCAGTGACGATGAAGAACTGGTACATGCCCGTGAGGGCACCTCTGATAGCTCTGGGCGCGTTCTCGGATGTGTATAAAGGTGTGATCATACTGGCAGCTCCGACACCGACTCCCGCAACGAATCGTCCAATGTAAAGGACGGGAAAGTGTCCCTCGGCGGCAGCTTGCATGACGGAACCGACGGTGGCAAGGAAAGCAGCGATCATCATGGCGATACGTCGACCCAGCCGATCAGCGGCCCATCCTGCGACGAGAGCGCCAGCAAAGCAGCCAGCTTGTAGTGTAGAGACAATGTTGGCTTCGAGGTTGGCAGAGAGGGTCGGGTTCTCTTTGGCTTTGGGAAGGTTGTATCGCTCTCGGAATGGGTCGAGCTTCAGCACGCCACCTGTAGGACGAGAATCAGTCTCCGTGTGAGCATGATGGTGGAGATCATTCGGGGCATACCGATAATGCCAGTGTCCATTCCAAACAAGAAACCACCAAAGCATGCCTGCCAGATTGTCAGTCGCCGCATACTGTCAACCTTCTTGACTTATCGTGCTTACACTGGCGCACACTACAAACACCCGCCAATTGTAAATCTCCTTCGGGTCATTCTTCATCGACTCATTGCGACTGTCGCAAGCGTCAGCTCAATCATGTCACCGCCTTGGAAAAGTCAAAATTCTCACATGATCTTCTCCAGCAGACCCATGGTGGCGGTAGTCGCTCGGTGTAAGAGTGAGTGTAACGGATACTCTCAAGCCCTCGGCTGGAGCGCACACTTGTGATGAAGTCCTCGAAGACAAAGAGAGAGGAGCTGCAAGCTACAAGATGGAGCAGCTGAGCAGCGACTCCTTTATTTACAAAGACCTCTCTTACCACAAAGCCGGAAGATATCCCTGTCCTTGGCGGCGTTGGCCGGTGCAGTGAAGTCCGAATTGCCAAAGAGGCAATGGACGAGTGGCGCTGGACACGCTAGTCTGCCTGTTTCCGGCTCGCCTGCTAGGTACGACAGCGTCTAGACAGGATGTCACATGTGGACGAGAAGCTTGTTTCATATGCGAGCCAGTGTAAACCAAGGTATCGTGCCGAAGTTCGATGCGGTCGCAGTTTGAGAACTTGAGCGATTCACGCGGAGTAACCGCATCCGCGCTACAGCAGGATCAAAGGAGCAGATGGGTGGCGTTTTGGGGGTAGTGTCCAAGCAGCCCAAGCGATGGGTAGGACTCTTCCCCGCAATCTCTTTCCCGTGTGGAGGCGCGTGGAGGCGATGGCTGGGGTACAACCAAAAGGATGCAATCATGTGCTGTGTGCCAAGAGAGATTTTCCATCAATGAGATGCTGCACAGATCCGTGCACAAGACACCTTGACCCCCATACTGGCTGTCGCGTGGCGGCCACGAGGCGAAAATGCCCAGATCTAGATGCGCGTGGATCGCGGAGGCCGTACCTATCTATCGTGTCTGTGGATAGTCATACAGTGTGTAGTGATATTGGGGTATCCGATTGCACTTCATGCCTTGCGGGGTGTCAATCGAACCATGAGCTGCGGCTTTTCCCACAGAATAAACGTCTTTTGGTCGGCCCACCGCTTGCTCTCTTCGCAAAGAGACATATCAAAGTTGTAGAGCACCTTGGTCAGCATCAAACGCATTTCATGGTATCTGCTCAAGCGGTTAGTGTTGTGACACTTCGCTCTCGTGCACCCGCCGAACTCACGCTAAGTTTTTGCCCAAGCAATTTCGAGGACCTACAGAGAATGGCTGGAGCGCATATTTCTTGTCTTCGGAGTATCTTGCGCCCTCTGGTGTATCTGGGAGCCATCGCTCTGGCACGAACAGTTCGGGGTCGCGGAAGTTGTTTCGGTTGTTGAACACGGCCCAACTCGACACTTGGATTTTGCTCTGCATTTGATCAGTTCAATCTTCTTACCGAAAGCGCAGAACGATTCACACACTCCAGGTGGGATCTCTTGGCCGTCCACAGTCACAGGTGGCCCGGGCGGAGTATCCCGCGGAAGACCATGCGGAACAGGGGGATATACACGCAGACCCTCCTCGAGACAGGCGTGAAGGTACTCTAGCGCCTGCAGTCGTTCCACTGTGATTTCATCCTCACTTGCAAAGGCGCCCCGGACCTCTCGAACCAATTTCTGCATCTTCGACGGGTTACTCAAGAGATGGAAAGTGACACCACTTAACAGCGTTGCCGTTGTTTCCGTCCCAGCAATCATGAACACTTTTGCATTCACGAACATCTCATCTTTCGACAAGCCGTGACCTTCTTCCTTTCCGAGCACGAGCCCCCAAATATCTGGTCTCGCGTCTTTCTTCTCGAGTCGCCGCTCCACACGGAGACGCGAAAAATCTGCGTGCACTTGCATCTGCTCTTTGATGGACTTGGGCACGCAGTACTTCAGGAGAAAGCCTTCCAAGGCGGGCGCGAGCATTCTCATCGAATGCAAGTATACTCCAAACCGCAATCCGCCAAACATCGCAGCCACCCACGGATGATAATCAGAGTTGTCCAGCATGCCCAGCGGTTCTCCAAAAGTCAAGTCACCCATGATATCGAAAGTGGTGAAATTGTACATTTGCACCATGTCGTGCTTTTGGTCGGGGTTCTCGCGTATTTTGTCGACCATTTTATCAATGTGGGTGAGAAAAAGGGGCTCTTGGAGTTTCAGCGCCCGATCGGAGAAGGCGTGGCTGAAGATTTTCCTCATCCGTCCATGGTTAACATCGTCAGCGGTGATGATATCGTGCACCTCTGGAGTCGGGCTGTTGTAAAACTCGGCGCTCTTCGGTAGTGTGCCGCGGCCGGCCTTCTTGAATCCATAGACATCTTTGTATGCATCCGCGCCAGAGAAGGACAGCTCGTTCGGGGCCAAGCGAACGACTTCGCCATATTCCTTGTGCAGCTTGGCAATCCAGTGGCTCAGATCACCTTTGACGTTTTGGCGGACGTAGGGTATCGCACTGGCCCGGCAAGCTATGGTACCTGGGAATTTCGAGAGTGGATGGAAGAAGAGGTTGTAGATATAAGCCAGAGCCTGATATGTGATCAGTAGTAGGGAGGTAGCCAACACGATGCCACTCATGCTGGTGGGCACCAGTTGTCCCATGTGGCTGTCAATCATGACCTGTGTGGACGAAGTACACTTTGGAGTAGCAATGGACCACTGGACCACTACCTACTGTTTTAATAGCAATGCACATGGGGATAAGAATACGCCGGATCCTGCAGATCGAAGCTTGGCTCAGTGCCAGGCTGGTTTTAGGGGGCACGGCAATGTCGCAGTCGATGGACTTCCTCGGCACTGTAACATCCCGGCATCTCCAGTGACGCAGAAACAGGCGACAGCACAAGTGACAATGCACGAGATACGCTTTCGGGGCATCGCCGAGGAGAATTGTACATGCGGTTAGATGACGAGGTTCTGGTTTGGGGTGGGTCTGTTTCAGCTTAGCAAGTGCGAGCTTGACAAGTGTGACCTCGTAACCAATGCGAGCTTTGCTGACTTTCCCAGCAGTGATTCTGGAAAAAGTGCCAAGAACTTCAGGTTTGTAAAGCTCCTGTTTCCGTGGCTCGGGTCACAGTCAGCACAACAGCGGCCCCGATCGCGAGTAATACGATGGTAAGCAAGCGTTGTGCCGTCACATGCACGCCGGAGACGGCATAGCAACCTAGAGGCCGTGTCCATTCAAGGCGAGATGACAGTGCGGTGAATAGCGTCGCGAAATGATATCTGTCACATTTTCACACGGCAGCCTCTCGGGCAGTTCTGTCGGATCAACCAGTCGTCCGTCTCTTGCAGAGCTGCATGCATGTTCGTGCTGCAACTTGCTCTTTGCGTCGGCGACTCACGTCCCTGGGCATAGTGACTTGCTGCAGAGTGTTGTGTTGGGAGGGTGGAGGAGGACAGAGTCGAAGCCGGGCTCTCGGCGGTGGGCCTGATTGCGCATGCCTGTCGCACCACTGCTGACTCTGGCTGCTCTGGTCCTCACTGACAACATCCTGTCTGTCGAGATTCGGTTCATGTATTCTGTCGCCATGCTGTACCACCCAGAATATCGCCAACGTGACGGGCTCGCTAAGAGTCAGCGACGCGCGAGAGTTGACCGAGGCCCGCGACCTCGCTGCGACCTCCTCTCGTAGCCGAGGCCATGGCTGTTGCACGAGTGTCATCAGCTGTCAACAATCTACCCCCATTGCGACTGTAGATTCGGTGACACTCTCATTCATCGGTATTCGTTGGCTATCACGACGAGGAGACAGGCATCATGGCAGCCCAACGTGTGTCGCAACTCGTCTCGCAGCTGAATCCTCTGGCCAGCCCAGTGGACAAGATGTAAGTCGAATCGGTGGCAACCGCATGCTCCGGACTAAGACTCGATAAAAGCACCCAAAAGAATCCCGACGACGTGGTCATCACACTTGCGCTCCGCACGCCTCTCACCAAAGCCGGCCGCGGTGCCATGAAGGACACGACCTTGGATGGCATGGTATTCAAGCTGCTGGAGCAAGTCAACGCCAAGTCCAAGCTGGACCCGAAGCACGTCGAAGACATCTGTCTGGGCAATGTTCGCGAAGGCAGCGCAGCCTACTACGTTCGTGCTGCGGCCCTTGCTGCTGGCTACCCAAACACCTGTGCCGCATCTGCTAGTGCTCGATTTTGTTCGTCTGGTCTTACCGCCACGCAACACATTGCCACTTCCATCCAAGCCGGTATCATCGACTGTGGCATCGCCATAGGTGCCGAGTTGCTCAGCGACAACCGACCGCGCTTGGAACGTCCCTTCGTTGATGAGATCATGGGCAACTCCGAAGCCCGTGACTGCATGATTCCCATGGGTGAGCTTGTCTGAACGACAATCTCTCCACATGTCCACACTGACAGTTCCAAACAGGTGGCACCTCGGAAATTGTTGCCAAAGAGTTCAACGTCACACGCGAGAAGCAAGATGAATACGCAGCCGAGTCCTACCGCCGTGCCGAGGCTGCCGACAAAGCCGGTCTATTCCAAGACGAGCTTGTCCCCATTACCGTGATCAAGGACGGCAAGGAGACGAAGATCGAGAAGGATGAAATCCGCTACGGCACGACCTACGAAAAGATCTCCAAGCTCCCCGGTGCTTTCAAGGATTATGGTGATCGCAGCACAGCCGGCAACAGTTCCCAAGTGACCGACGGCGCTGCAGCAGTCATCCTCATGCGTAGATCGAAGGCTCTTGAGCTCGGCCAGCCGATCTTGGCCAAGTATGTCGGGACTGCGCTGGCAGGTTTGCCCCCTCGAATCATGGGAATTGGTCCATCTCTGGCGATCCCGAAGTTGCTCGCCAAGCACAATCTGGACCTGCACAAGGACATCGATTTGATCGAGATTAATGAAGCGTTCGCTTCAATGGCAGTATATTGCCGCGATAAGCTGGAATTGGACTGGAGCAAGATGAACCCTCGCGGCGGGGCGATCGCACTGGGACATCCGTTTGGTATGACGGGGGTTAGACAGATCGTGACGATTTTGAGCGAGGCGAGGAGACAAAAGAAGAAGGTTTGTTTGACCAGTATGTGTTTGGGTACTGGAATGGGTGAGTCTCTCTCGGTAAAGTGATATTACTCTTCCTCGACTGACTTGGTTTCACTAGGTATGGCGGGACTGTTTGTCAATGAACAGCTGGATGGGCCAGAATTAAGTCCCACTGCGGAGGGCCGTAATGCCACAGCTCCGGGCATCATGAGATGAATTGGTCTGCAGGGAGGAATCAGAATAGCATACAGGACGGTGTTTGGGAGTGCTATGTAGCCATCCGTGCCCACGCTGTTGCTCCGTGTAATGACCACGAAGCCGAGACATGGCCGTGACGGGGATGTCAGGACATGTTCCGCGCCAAGACTCATCCGCCTGGGATGTTGCCAGACCCTGCATATGCCTCCACCCGCACTCTGAACACGAGTTGCCAAACATACTTCTTCTCCTATTCATTCGCTACTTCCAGCTGGGCGAGAGGCAGTCAAGCAGACCTCGACATGCTGCAGGACATGTCATCCAGACGATAGCACCGCTTCCCTCTCCCGCCATGCGCCTCCGCCATGTAGCGCAATCCAGTCTGCGGCGCATCGCTCGCCGCTACACATGGACCAAGCACATCTCGCTCCTCACCTCCGCCATCACCCTGCTCTGGCTGTACTTCATCTACGCCGAGGAACGCGGCATCTCCCACTCCCATATTGCGGCGTGTGACTGGCGGAACTGGGAGTCATGGCACCGCGGTGCACAACCTCACCGTTCCGTCTTCATTGCCGATCCGCAACTCGTCGACCCCCACACGTACCCGGGACGACCGTGGCCGTTGTCGAGTCTGACCGAGTTCTACACCGATCGGTACATGCAGAGGAATTTCAAGCTGATCAACCAAGTGCTGGATCCGGACAGTATTGTGTTCCTCGGAGATCTGCTGGATGGAGGAAGGGAGTGGAGCACGGAAAGAGCGAGAGGCTTGAACACCGATCAGAGACAGGTGCTGATCAATTTACTGATCTTGGATGAGAAAAAGAAGGAGGGCCAGAGACTATTGGGTGACGGGACAACCGACCTCAACGAATTTGTCGCAGGCGAAAAGGGCCGCTGGAGCAAGTACAAGCAACAGCAGTGGGATGGAGAGTACGACCGCTTTGCGAGGATATTCCTGGCCGAGGATCAGCTGTACCCGGGCGTGAACCGCAGCTTGTTGGCCGCCTGGGAGCAGCCTGAAAGCCCTGTGAGCATCGAGAATGGTGCGAGAAATGTAACATGGGATGAATATGCAACCGCGGGGGCCAAGAGCCGGATATTGAGAGCAAGCCTGCCCGGAAATCACGACCTGGGTTTTGGCAGCGGAGTACAGGTGACTGTGAGAGATCGCTTCGAGAGTCATTTTGGAGAGTCCAACAGTATTTACGTGCTGGGGAACCATACATTTGTCAGCCTGGATACTCCCTCGTTGAGCGCATACGACGAATTTGTGCCAGACGTTGGAGAAGTGAGCGAAGAGCGTCGGGCAAAATACAGCCACGTGTGGAAACCTGCGCATGAGTTCCTTGATGGCCTGGACAGGACTGGCCCCAAAGTCGTTGGCGAGGAGTTGGAACGACTCTTCCCCGGCTCGCATCCCCCAAAGCTGTGGTCCCACGATATTGTCGAGCACAAGGACGATCGAGGCATTCTGGACAAGCTAAAGCCTGCTCCAGGGCCTCACATGAAACGTGACGATGAGAACTCGAAGCTAGCCTCGAATGCGAAGCGACCCACGGGACCTCGACTACCTGTTATCCTTTTGTCGCACGTCCCGCTGTACCGCAACCCAGACGTCGATTGTGGCAAGTTGCGAGAAAGGGGCAAGGCGATACCGCTGTCTGCAGGCTATCAGTACCAGAATGTATTGACGCCTAGTCTGACGAGCATCATTGGGAAGAAAGTCTCCGCAGCTGGCGACATGGTGCACATATTCTCGGGGGATGATCACGACTACTGCGATGTGGACCATCGCTTCAACGTCGGCCGTTACAACGATGACACAAAAAAAGAACATGTGGTCATGCGCACTGTCCGCGAAGTCACAGTCAAAAGCTTCAGCTGGGCCATGGGTGTACGCAAGCCAGCATTCTTGCTTGTGAGCTTGTGGAATCCTGTGGACGAGAAAGGCAAGCACATTGGAGATTGCATGGGAGGCGTAGACGAGGGTTGCAAAACCGTCCAGACGGAGTTGTGTCTCCTACCTGATCAGCTGAGCGTATTCATCAGCTACGCCCAGCTGTTGGGGCTGACCGTCATGGTACTTTTCGTGAGATCAGTGGTCATTGGCATTCGAAATCTCCCTGAGCCTGAGGACGACGAACCCGAGTTGGACATCAACACCGCTCGCGAGAAGATGGGTCTTCCCCGCTATTCGCCTCGAGGTAAACCATATGGGCGCAACGGCTCGATCAGCCCCCGGAAGACGTCGCCAAAGCCGGACGAGAAAAAGGGCCGTGGTCGTGCAAGTTCAACATCCACCGGTTCAGCCAACGGCAACAATATCAGTAATCAACATCTCAGCGTACAGCGCTCTTATAATGCTCGAACGAGAACCGTATCACCCGCAGCGAAGTCTGGCGCCCTCACACCAAATCACTCAGGCTATGTCCTACCCGACCTTCTCGAAGCCAACGGCAAAATGAACGGCAACGGCGGTTTGATTGACAAAGCTGGATATTACCCCAAGGTGCGCTGGCGAGATCCGGATGAAGATGAAGAAAGCGACGAGGAGTCACACGTGGGAAGTCATTATGGTGATCTGGACGACAGTCAAGCAAAAGGCGGAAAATTCGGGCGAAGGAAGCCCAAATCAAAAGCACGCAGAGCGTTGGATGAGTTTCTCAGAAGTATCTTGTTAATTGCCGTTCCGGCTGCTTTGTGGTATGGCTTCTTGATTAAAAATGGGTGATGTAGATATTGGACGAACAGATTCTTTTCTCTGTGCACGTCGCACTCGGCGACTTGTAAGGTCGATGCCGAGCATGTGGCTCTGAGACCTTCCGAGGCTGTTTCTTTACTGATACCACAATCCTGGAAAATTGACGACGATGGCAGACCTATGAAGACGGCGGCCTTCTCTCGAGCGAGAATCCCAAATACAGGTCATGTCAGACCCATCCGCATAGCCTCTAGGCCTGGAGAAGATCGTAGATTGCGGCGATATCGAACGTCCGTTTGAACAGCAATTTGTCAACCACCGAGACGAGTTCGAAAGGGAGCCGGAGTCCAATGTGTTCCGGGATTGATGTGGACGGGGAGAAGTTACAATTTTGTGGGAAGAGGCTGGTGGAGGCGATCACCATGGCAGGTGGGGGGCCTTCAATGCCCAGGCAAATTCACCGGCCTGGGAGCATAATCTGATGAAGATCTGAAAACTAGGAGCTGCAAGAGTTGAGTGTGGGAACATTTCTCGTGCACTTGCGTTTTGAAACACATCACGCTAGTCTGTGACAGCAGCTGAAAATCGCCATGCAGAAATGGTTTTTACAAGCGACTCGTTCGTGGTCTGGAACTTCAGAGCAGCCAAAGACCCGGAATTGTCTACGAATGGACTTGGGTGAAATGAAAGGGACAACCAGAGAGCAGGAGAAGACGACATTCAATCAGCCCGTCTTGCACGGCTGAAATTTGGTCAGTACTTAGCGTCAAGCTGAGCTTCTATTCCTGAGCTTCATTTGCGATGTCGTCTATGTGGGGAATTGTGAGTGCACTCACGGGATGCCAGTGATCCTCTCGACATTAGTGAAAGACCATGTGAAGAAGCCCTTCGGCCCAGACATCGCTGGATTTGAGCACTGGTCTGCCTCTCCACACCCGCACTATCGATTTGATGTGTTCGGCCGCTGATGGAATCCTGGAAATCAGCACGTCACATTTCACGAATGTCTCGTCATCTCTTTGAGCCTCGGAGAATGAACGGTGTGCAGAGCGGTCAAAGGATTTGGATGCACTGAAGCACGCTGTCTATACAAGACGCGCTTCAAGGTCACATCATCATCTCCTCCTGCCGATGACACCCTTCACAACACTGCTTCCTTTCGTCCCCGGCTTCTTCACCGCGCTCTTTCCAACCGCGACGAGCCCATTCCCATTTCCAACGCCGTTATTCTTTCCGGCCCCAAGAGCCCTCTCCCGCTCTTCCTCCTCCTCCTTCGCCCTTTTCCGATCAAGCTCGATTTGCGCCTCCAATTCCGCCTTCTTGCTGTATTCAATTTCTCTCCTCCCCTTTCCACTACTGTAACCTTTCTCCTTCACCGAATAAAACACGCCTCCCAGATCCGCCAGCCAATGCGCGTCAACCGCCGTCGCGACGGACATGTACTCCTTGCTGGTGAGAATGAGTTCGTGGTAAACAACATAATCTGGTGGATCGCCAGAATTATACAGCGCGGAAGTCGGGTGCAGGTTCATGGTGACGCTCGTGCGGAGATTGACATATTCGCCCAATCCTTTGCGTTTAGCAGCTTGGTGGTAGTATCCGGAGCAGATGCATTCTCGCACGACATCGAGATCGTAGCCACAAGATGAGATGTTCATTTTGGAAGAGGTCATGATATCGGTGATTTGCTGTTTGATCTCTTCCGCTCGACGAAGGGCTTTCGGGTGAAGGAAGTGCTTTACGCACCACCCGTCTTTACGACCGTTGAAGGCCCACTGCTGATAGACGGTGAGGAGGGTGAGGTGGTCAGAGTCGTGCACGAAGAACTTTTCTCGAGCGGCGTCGGCTTCTTCGAGGCGTTCCTTGGGGCGGTAGAACACGGATGGAACGGAGAGCATGGAGACAATGGTGATCATCTCTTCGGCGCAGTTGTATGTGGTTGAGGAGGTGATGACGAGTTTTGCGAGGGAGGGGTCCATGGGAAAGGATGTCATCAGGCGGCCAAGTTCAGTGAGCTCGCCGAGGTTTGTCAAAGCGCCCAGGGCCCATAGATCAAAGAGAGAGGTTGTGATCGTGTCCTGAGGAGGGGGATCCATGAAGTCGAAGTCGAGCAGATCTTTCACTCCGAGGGATTTCAGAAGCAGGACGGTGTTTGCGAGGTTTGTCCGCTGAATCTCGGGTATTGTCGCCACGTAGAGCTCTTCTTTGAAGGCGCGTTCGGTGTAGAGGTGGAACGCTCGTCCAGGTCCGGTTCTTCCAGCACGACCGGCACGTTGTGAAGCGTTTGCTTGACTCACGGGCGTGATTTGCAGAGTGTCCATGCCCATGCGAGGGTTGTAGACTTTGAGCTTGCTGAAGCCACAGTCCACAACATACATGATCCCATCCACGGTAAGTGAGGTTTCGGCGATATTCGTGGCAACAATGACCTTGCGCACTCCTGGCGGAGCTCTGTCAAAGATTTTGGCCTGCAAGTCGGCAGGCATTTGCGAATAGATGGGAAGAATGCTCAGCTTGGGAGGGTCGTTCAGTTGAGCGAGACGCTCTGCAACCAGCTCACACGTGACCTCGATATCTTCTTGGCCTGTCATGAACACGAGGATGTCTCCCGGACCTTGACTGACATGGATAGCGAGGACTTGTCGTACAGCACTGTCGACGTAATCTTCGCAAGGCGACCTCGAATACTGAATGTCGACGGGGAATGTCCGGCCAGGGATGAAGAATTCTGGTGCGCCGCCGTAGAATCGCGAAAAGCGTTCGGCATTCATGGTGGCCGAAGTGACGATCAGTTTGAGATCTCGTCGTCTCGCGAGCACCTTCTTGATCAGTCCCATCAGGACGTCAGTATTCAAGGCGCGTTCGTGAGCTTCGTCCATGATGATACAGCTGTATTGATCGAGATCGGGGTTCGTGAGCGATTCCCTCAGCAAGACACCGTCGGTCATGTATTTGATCATGGTCTCCTTGCTCGTGCAGTCTTCGAACCGAATGGCGTAGCCCACGGTGCCTCCGAGGGGCACTTCCATCTCCTCGCTGACGCGCTTCGCGACCGACATGGCGGCGACACGTCTGGGCTGGGTGCATCCGATCATGCCGCTCTTGGCGTAACCATCTTCATACAGGAATTGCGTCAATTGCGTCGTCTTGCCGGATCCCGTCTGGCCGACGACGATGATGACCTGGTTGTCTCGGATGACGCGCAGCAGATCCTCGCGCACGGCAAAGGCCGGCAGGTATTCTCTCTGCTCCCGCAAGGACTTGGTCCTCGAAAAGTCCGACTGGCCAGCGTCCTGCTTCTTCATGTGCTCGGCGAACTTGCTGCCTCTGCTCTTGCCATCGTCCTCGCCGTCGCCGAGAGCGGGAGCGGCCGAGTCGGTATCTTCGTCCTTCACTCCCGTGACATTGCCCAGGGTCGTTCCGGCCGCGCTCGTCGCTTCCTGTGCCTGCTTCTGTCGTTCCTTTTGCTGTCTTCGCTCCCTCACGACTTTGCTGCCCTTCTTCGCGAAGACGGCCATGTCGCTCTGCGGATCCTTCACCGCGCTCACGGGCTCCAGCTGCTTGGTGAATACCGTCTTCCCATCGAGAAAGGGGGGCTTGAGGTCGTGCACCAGCAAATGCACTCGCGTCTCCTCGTTCTCATCGTCCAGGCTGTGGAAGTTGTCTCGCGTCTGCGCAACACTCGATGCCAGCATGCGGTTCGCTTCCCACGCATCATTGTCCTTCTGCCTCTGCAGGAACTTGGGGTTCACGCGACTCCGCACGGCCATCTTCTTCTCCAACAGTTCTCGCTCCCGCTCCTGGTCGGCCCAGGTCGTATCCTCGGTCCCTCCGAAGGGATTGTGCGTTTCATCGCCGAGCACGGCGCCATCCTCGCCGTAATTGTACCAATCGCGGTCTAACGCAGCGGCATCGTCCTCGTTCACGCCTGCTTCGGGGCCATCAAACTCGGCTTGGTGTGGTCGCGAAGGCGTATCATCGCGGTTATTATCCGCAGAGCCTCGATTTCGCGACTGTGAAGAGGTGCGGTGCGAGTCTTTGAGCTTGTCGTGCGGACGGCGGATGTGCTGGGGCTGTGCGGCGAAGTGCTCGTCGTCGTCGTGGTGATGGTCGATCCGCTGTCTCTTGGCTCTGTGTTCGTCGCCAGCCATGATGATGCGCTCTTTGCTGCGGCCTTTTCTGCAGCGCGAATACTCACATGCACTCAGTTACCTACACTTTTTCCGCCGAATGCTAGCGTCAGTCCCTGCAGCTGGCGCACAATGCATAGACGGGAAGAGCAGTTGGCAAGATGAAGACGAGTAGAACTACCCATCACCGTTGTCTCGGCGCGATCATGAGCTTTTCGCGCCACTCCCTCACCACTGGATCTGCACCAACGTCGCCATTATACACACATAACCACAACATGGACCGCATCTTCACAGCAACGCCCATTCCAAATCTCGAGACACGCAGCGCCCGTCTGCACAGCTTCGCCGGGCCGCCGCGTGGCGCTGCAATTCCCCGCCCAGATCGCGGCTTTCATCTCGCCGATGCGACGGTGGAACGCCTATCTGTCGCCTCTATCAAGTCTCCTGCTTCGTATGGCCTCCGCCTTCTTCGCGGCGCATTATTAGTGCTGCGTCGCACATGCCCTCTTGGCCGTCCATCGCTTCTCACCATCCGCCCGGAGCAGAATGCCCAGACGGTAAGGATCGGCGTCGAGACCTGAAGGTCGCATCGACATTGCCATGTAAGGAAGGAGCATTTCCCTCGATTGCAATCCCTCGTTCGTGCGTCCATTGACCTTTCGTCTGTCGTGTTCTTGATCTCGCCTCTCCGGCGGCGAGCCGCGGATCATATCATGGCACCCCAGTCCGAGAAGCAGCCCCACGTGTCGCCCGACGACTCCACCAACACCAGTCTTCACGCCGACGACTTGATCAACACTTCCGGCCACGTGCAAGAACTTGACCGGACTTGGAACTTCTGGTCCATCGCTGGGGAAGCCATCATCTCCGACAATGCCTGGGGTGCTGGATCAGGCTCCCTGGTCCTGGCGTGAGTGAATCTTTCTTTGCCGTCGAGTTTATGCTGAGAAGCACAGCCTCTACAATGGTGGCGGGCCGGGAGTTCTCTACGGCCTGATAGCTGCAACATTCTTTTACGCTTTCATCTGCGCCGGTCTGTCGGAATTATCAAGCGCCATGCCAACATCTGCCAACGTCTATCACTGGGCTTCTGTCACACCTGGGCCAAAGTACAGCAGAGTTTGCTCCTGGTTCGCCGGCTGGTGGAACTGTGTCGCTTGGATCTTTGGCTGTTCCTCCACATCACTCGCTGCTGCCAACGCTGTGATTGCCATGTACAATATCTACCACCCAGATTATGCTCTGCAACGATGGCATGTCTTCATCGCCTACTTGTTCATCATCTGGACCGACAATGCCATCATCATGTTTGGCCAAAAGTATCTGGCGAGATGCGCCACCGCGAGCGGGATCCTTTGCGTGTTGTTCTTCCTCGTATCGCTCTTGACGGTGGCCATAATGCCGAGCAAGACTGGAGCGGGATATGCAACAAACGCGTCCGTCTGGACAGAATTTCAAAACTTGACCGGATGGAGCAGCAACGGCCTCGTCTTCTTGATGGGCGTGCTCAACGGTGCTTATGCTGTCGGTACTCCGGATGCAGTCTGTCATTTGTGCGAGGAGTGTCCTCAGCCAAAGAAGAATATACCAAAGGGCGTGTTCACCCAGCTAACCACAGCATTCGTCATGGCTTTTGCATTCTACACCGCCCTGGTAAGTTCCCGACCCTGTTCTGCCCCCTCGAGTGTATGTTCTTACCAATGTGCTCAGCTGTACGCCACAACTTCACTTGATGAGGTCTTTGGATCGACCATTGTTTCTCTCCCACTGGCTGAGATTTATCGCCAGGCGACGCGCAGTACAGCAGGAACAATGGCTCTTCTTTTCATCTTCTTCATCAACATTCTCCTCACTGTTCCTGGTGCATGGATGGTGGCCGGCCGCATGCTGTGGACACTTGGCCGAGACAATGCTTCCCCTTTCCCGAGCTTCGTCGGTAAGGTATCCCCTCGATGGCGCAACCCATTCAATGCTCAACTCCTCGTCACCATTGGCGGCACCATTCTCGGAGCAATCTATGTGGCCTCATCGACCGCCTTCAACGCTTTCGTAGCTTCCTTCACCATCTTCACTACCATGTCCTATCTTGCTGCCATCCTCCCCCATCTCCTCACTGGCCGCAGATACGTCAAACCAGGACCGTTCTGGATCCCGGGCATATGGGCATATCTCATCATGGGAGTCGCGTGCGCCTACATCCTGGTCTTCAATGTTATTTACATGTTCCCATATACTTATCCAGTGGCAGATCTGGATTTCATGAACTGGACCAGCGTCATGTTTTCGGGCATTACTTTCTTGCTGACTGTAGGATATCTGTGGAAGAGTCGGACAGGATATGTGGGACCACGGGTGGTGATGGATGCAAGTGATGATATCATGAAAGGCGTGATTGGAATCGATCGACAAATTCAAAGGGAGGTTGCGAGGCATTCTTAGATGGCAGTAGAGTAGATATCATTGTGGTAAGCGAGCGATGCTTGTTACTTTCGTCCCCTCTCCTCAGTCACGGGAGAGTTCGGCTTCACTTCTCTTCTGCACTTGACTGATGCGAATGAAATCGGATTTGAGCCGCTCAAGCGGCGCGAGGCAGTGTACTAGCAGCAAGGATCTCGCACAGTGACTGACCAAGAAAGAAGCAAAATCAAGGGCAAAATCCAACATGCTTCACGAGCGCATTTGGACCTCACTTCCTTGCTTCCAAACTTCGAAATTATGACCATCTCGTCGGACATTGACGATGATCAGGTCGCAGTCGCGGACACTCGTCGCGATGCGCATACTTGCCGCCACCCGATTCAGATGCAACAACGCCAATTTTTGTGCAGCATTTTTTTATTGTTGCCAAACAACAATAAAATGACTCAAAAAGGAATTGACGATTCCGCCAGAAAATGCTCGCACACGAAAGTGACCATCTCTGCGACAACATTGAACTCATCAACGATCATCTCACAAAATGAACATCTTTCGCGCTGTGAGACAAGCAGTCACGGCTGACTGGCATCGAGCTTTCGGCCGCGAAACAAGGCAATTGACAAACCATCGCCCTGCCTCTCAATTTCCCGCACCGCGACGACTAAGCTCACGAACTGGTCGCACAGAGGGACCACAAAACTCTCGAAGCTCGTCGCCACAGCGCTTCGGTCCCGTTGCACGCATTTCCAAGCCGACAAACCTCACCCGCAAAAGGCCGTGCCAAGACATCACGGACTATGTCACTCGCCTCCAACAGCTCATCTACTGCATCGACGACTTTCAAGCCACTGTCGATGTTCGCGACGCTTTGGAAGCCCGCTTGGCGGATCTGATTCCGTTGGAAGCAGATGGCATAGGACGAGTTCCCAGAACTTTATTCGCTGATGCAGATGGCAAAATCGGTGTCCCTGTTTCACAGATGGAGAATTTTGCAGGAGAGATATCAATGTCGCTAGATACTGAAGCTGAGGACGGAGGCGTCCCGACTTTGCCTGTGGAATTGGTGAAGCAAGTGAGGGCATTCGGGAACGCTTCGAGTACGGCGGCGCTGGTGAATGTGAGCAAAACTAGCCCCTTGAAAGTGGCTTCTTCGCACCTCACTCCTCCTGTTGATGGGAAGCACGCTTTGCTTTACATGCTCATCATCTCTTTAGGTGACTACTTCCCTCGAATGAGCCAAGCGTGATCGAATACTTCACGACACCGATCCTACCCGATATCGATACAAGCCTGGCGACGCCCATATCGCTGATCTCGAGCACAAGAGAGCTGCGCTGGAGAGGGGTGATCGTGTGCACCATATACGAAGCGGCCAGATGTCAGATGAATTGAGGACTCTTTGCAAAAGTGGCGCAGAAGAAGCATTGAGAAGCGAGGTGTTTCTGAGGCAGCTTCGAGCTGTGCAAAATCCGCCCGTTATTGCAACTAATGAGAAGCACTTCATCGAGTGGAAAGATCGCACGTCTGAGCCAACTCTGGTCGAGGCGAGTGAGGAGCTGAGTAAGAGGTGAACTGATACAAGGACGCGTTTGGAAAGACAACAGGTGCTTCGAATTGGGCTAGTGGACAGACCCACCGCGATAGAGGAGCGGAGGAAAGTCAGGGAAGGTCATGGAAACCGTGGCATTACTGACATCGATCATTGGGATCAGAAGTGGCTCAAGGTCAAACGCAGCGCTTTTGAAGCTTTGCAAAGTCCGTCAATTCCAGCATCACCTTTGTGATCGTTGCTGATTCAATACACAGAATCTGAAGCATACTTCATGGTCATGGAGGACGAAGCTATGAGGGCCGGACTCTCGCCAGCAAAGTTCGACAATATCGGCGAAGTAGACAGGCAAATTCTGATATTTGACGAACATGCAGAGGACGACGAATCAGCATCAGTGTGTATGTCTGCCTTGTCTGACTTGACCGCCAAGCGACACGGCTGGAAATGTTGGGTCCAGCAGACAGGGCGTACGGGTATTACGAGCCAGAGGTCCGGCATGCAAGATAAGGAGGAGAATCGATCAAACTGGTGTCCATGTTCGGTCGAGTTCGGCAACGCAAATAGTCTCGGAGGCCAAGACGTGCGCGATGGCGCTTTCCCCACTGTTGCGAGAAAGGCGCGAGTAAGTTGCTATTCGTGAAGGGTGCTACGTCAAACACAGACTGATCGAAAGCAGATCAAGAACTGGAGAGCGCATTGTGATGCACTAAGAAGTGGTGCGGAGACGGCTCGTAATCAACGAAGACTCACGCCGTTTTGATGCTATCGTTCGGGACTTACGCTAGCATCTACCACGGAGCCCCATAAGCTGCGCGTGAGCCATGACGTTTCAAGGACCCATGAAGGCCTAACACGCGTGGTGAGCAACAAATGCGTCTTCTGCTCCTCTGCCCGTGCTGGCGTGACTCCGCCTGGTTTCACTCCTCCGCTATGGCCTGATCGAAAGATCCACTGAACAGGCCCTGGATACTATGGCTCATGCTGATGCCACGTAGCTCAGTCGCCAAGTTAGTCTTGGTGCCAGGATCCGTCGCGCTGGTCTTCTTGCTGCTCGTCTTGGCCTCGCGCTCATCTGCCACACCGGTCTCCTCATCTGACTCCACATCTTCCACCTTCGGAAAGATGAGCGGAGGTACCAACTCGCCCGGCTTCGCATTGAGTCGCGAATCACCCTCCAGGTCCACGAAGTACAAGGCCTTGAAATTGCTATCTTCCTTCGCCTTTGCAGCTAAGTAGGCCTGAACAGGCTCCCAAACCTTCTCCCAACTCAGTTCCTTCGCGCTCGCCTTTGCATCCGAGAGGGCACTCTGAATGTCCCAAGCACGTTGTTCTGGCCCCAGTATGGCAGCTTCTTTCGCCGCATAGGAAACACATTGAAATGCCGGTCGAAACTGCGCGCATTTGTCTGCTTGCCGAGGCCCCTTTCCCTTGCAACTCGACTCGAGGCCTCGCTGGCAGCCTCACGCGTCCATCGTCTGTGCCGAGCACCAGAGTACAGTCTCTTCGGGCGGGGATCGTACGGCGGCAGTCCCTTGCGATAGTGTTTGCGGTCACAGTCCACGCAGTCCGTGAAGAAGTCCTTCCGGATGATGCGCATCAATTCGAGTTTGTTTTCGGCAGACACGTGGACTGGGACTCTCATCTTGCAGGTGCAGCATTTGAGAACCGCGGAACATATCTCCCCATCGACTTCTAGTCCCCTGACTTCTGCACCGTTGGCGAGCAGGGCGCGAGCTTTGATGCTGGCATGGCTGTGGCACGATTGGTGTTAGTGGTTTGAGTGACGGACACTCGAGTTAGGAACGCACAAGTGTAGCCTGAGTAAGATCTGATCAAAGTACTCGACGGGATACTTTTGCTGTTCAGGGGCGCCGACAGAGTAGCACAGCGACGGATCCATCCTGGCTTGTCCTGGCGCCACCAAAGTGTGCGGCTTGTTGAGGTGGCGACCAAAAGCGACTTGGTGTATCTTGCATGAGGCGTAGTTTCCGGACGATGTGTGCCGTCGGAACTTCTCCGAGCGTTTTTTGCTACGGCCGTCGCCCGCTTGCGCCCGTTCCGAAACCGAAGTGAAGTGAATTGAAATCGCGCAGCTTCGTTCACCCACCATGATGCTGGAGCGCAAAGGTCCGTAATTCCTCGCTCATGAGCCCTCCTGCCCAAGACGGGATTGTGCGAAGATCTTACCACACTGTTCTGGCACGAGCAATACAGATCTTAAACGAATATGATACGGCAGGCGCACGACCGTGTCAGAAATATTGTGCCCGTCGTCCTAGGAATATGTTATCTTGCTCAACACACCTAAGCTTCAGCGCAAAACCAATCAGGTCTTCCCACAGAATGTGGATCTCGCTCGCTTGAGTCTTCTATCAATAGTAGAAACCAGACTACAATCATCCACGCTTTGCAAACGCACTTCTCACATGAATATCCGTCCACGATCGATGAGCGCAGCGTACAATTCTTTGGCTTGACGCCACCATGTTACAAACCTTAGTAGTTACGCCGCTCATCCATCTGTGATCTGTCGGAACCACTCGAAAAAAGAAGCATCGATGTTGCAGCTCTAAGCGAAGAAAAAGGTCTTTCTGATCTGATCTCAAATGTGGCATTTCCACCACTTCTCAGCAGAAGCTCAAGCCCCCTATGGGTAAAGTGAAAAAAACAAAGGGACGAAGAAAACATAAGAGCACACGTCATGCGTGGATCATCTCCCTCGACATGCTGTTCAGAGTAATCAAAAGGTCAAGCACAGCGAATCAGACTACCATGGATAGCTGTGTGCTCAGGCAAGCTTCTTGTCTTGCCATTTCGCGAATCTAGCCTTGATGCACCGGAGAATCTCCAAACGCGAGAGCTTATGAGCTCGTGCTACTGCTACTTCTGCCGCTCAGTAGCAGGTGACATGAAAGGTTTGCGGAGATGGAGAGAGAAAAAAAAATCTCATGCCAGGATCTCGAGAAGACAATCCATACAACCTTCTCATGCGAGCGAGAAGGCATGCTGATATTCAACGACACCCCAAAATGCTAAAACATCTCATGTTCATTCGCCCACGATGCGTACAACCTGATGATCCGCCCCCACACATGGGTATCTCGTGATTGTATCCAATTTCCACATCCCAGAAAACCGTAATATCTTGCAACATGGCGACCTTCCAACGATGCAACCATTTTCTCCCGACGATGCTCGATAGTCGCAAACTAAAACGTCATCTTGACCTCCCTTTCCTTCCCAAAATCCGGATCATCTGCGTCCGCGCCGCCGCCCCAAGGATTGTAATCTGGGCTTGTCACCATTTCCTCTCCGGCAAAGTGTCTACTTGAAGGAAACGGACTCGTCACACTCCTCATGTTCTGTCTTTCTAGAGGAGGCCCAAACTTGGCTCTTGACTGTCCCCAGGCAGTCTCCGGCCGTTGAGGCTCCGGTGTCGCATGCCGCGAGATACCAGAAGCAGGGGGAATGACAATTGGAACGGATGCTGACGCATTGTGAGAGGCGCTCCTTGAGAGATTAGAAGCGTGGGACCGGTCAGGAGATCCGAAGGTCATGGAGACGCCGTGCTCGTAGTAGTCGTCATTGTTCTTGTGTGTGCCGTTGGGGAATACCTCATTCGTCTTGACCGTCGTGGTCCCGTCATGAGATTGAGATTGCATAGGCGTCAACGAAGGTCTCGTCGCGCTGCTGGGCGTGTTACCACCGCTCGAACTGTCATGCTTACTGAGATCGACCTTGAGTGCAGGGAGTGTGGACTGCAACTCCCGCACGCTGAGATGTTTTTTGATTTCTTCGATATCGCCAGGTTGCTGCACAGCCAGAGCGAGTGCTTCGCGGCGGATGGCTTCCACGTCGAACATGACGTTGGAACTCTCCTCGGCAAGCTTCTGGCCCTCCTTTTCATCGCCTTCCAAAACTTTCATGTTTCGTTCATCATAAGTCTCCCAGGCCTTCTTTTGGACTTTCTTTCTCGCAAAGAACGATTTGAAGCCCTTCTTTTCTGGTTGTTCTTCAAGCTGTCTTCGTGCTTCCTCAATCTCGTTAATCAGTTCACGCTGTCTCTTTTCATGGTTGTCGGGGTCCGGATCCTCGATTTCCGTGTACTCGAGAGAATCTACCATCCAACCGACCCTGTCCAGCAAAGTAGGCATCATTGCACGGTAGGCCATGTGTCCTGGCACATCCTCCGTGACGTCTATGTTCTCGATCCCAGTGATATCCACCTTCCCAAGTCCTGCAATTCGCATCACGCCGCCACCAGTGGCGCGGAAGAGGTATCCAAGAATCCAATCATTGGTAGCATATCCATTGACGAAACGGCCTGGCACGACCGATTTTGCTTTGATCCAATCTTCTTTCTTGACAACCACCGGCGCACCGAACATGTAAACATTCTGTACCAGGCCGATCCCGCCGCGACGTGCGAGTTCTTTGAGACACGCATACACCACACGAGCGCCGAGCGAGAAGCCGACAAGGGTGATGGGTCGAACACCAAGATTGCGTTCAATGATAGAATCCGCCATGATCAGGCCTGCTGCGTCTGCACGTGCACATGACACGCTCCAGGGGTTGTCGATGAGGTATGAAATCTTCGCCAGAATCAAAGGAGTGGACAATCCTGCCATGAGGGTAGTGAGGAATGTGGCCCCAAGGATCTGTTGAATGGTCTGCGTCAAGGCCTCGGTGCCCAAGATTTGCATCGTCGCACCAGTACTTTGCAGCATTTCAGGTTCCCAGTTGACCGAGTAGATGTCGCCCATGATTGGGTCGACGGTGGAGAAGGGAAGTCGAACATCATCTACAGAGCCGGTCATCCAGCCAGCGACTGTGACAATGAGGTTGACGCGCTTGTT
>ANSM01000337.1:0-12362 GCA_000347735.1 Cercospora canescens BHU | reverse complement strand
ATTTGGCCTGATACACATACGTGTCTGATACGGATACCTATCACACACGTTAGGTATAGGCGATAGATCTCTGCCGACGGATTGACCAATGATACGTGAATTTGAGGGCACGGGGTGAAACACCATGAAGCTATCCCAAGACCGCATTTTCAGGCAACCTAACTAAAGACGTTGACATCGGATCTCGATCTGATTTGACTTCTTGAAAGCGATCCACCAGTTCAAACGCCGCTGTACAGAATACGAACACTTTCGATCTCGCGTTCCCCTATGTTTACCGCAGCAAGATAGAGTAGCAAATGTCTTGCTTCAGATACGCCATAGGTTGAACATGGTAGCAGCAAATCCTCTACTGGTTCAATGCAGCACATGACTGCAGCAATGTGACCTCACCTGATAATCAAGCAATGCCGGCTTGTTTGCATGAACGGCAGCAAGGACCACAGTTCACAGTGCATGGGATGAGCCTACATTACTAAGACTCATGCATGTTACTGTCTTGCTACGAGCATGCTGAATCGATTAGCTTCGGCTAAGCTTCGACGAAGGCCCAAAACTCGGCACTCGATTAATGGCAAAGAGCGAAATCTTCTTCTTCTCTTGTATCAGCTTGTTGTGATTGCAGAATTTGATTCAATTGGTTCCATGGCAGGAATCGAGGCATCATGAACGCTGCATCTCCTCGGAGCAACACGAATGTACATTTAGCCTTTTTCTTTATCTGATGGCCGGAGATACCAACTTCCCTCCGCCCACCTTGTCCTTCTGATAAAGTTTGCTTCAATATCATGAGGGGGTCTAGTATTCTATCAGACACAGCAATTGGTGACGATTGACGGCGCCCGGCAGAAGTTGGGTTGCAAGTGCTGCTCCTCTCGGAGCAAAGTCCATCAGCGAGAAGGACAGGGAAGAACAAAAGTGTGAAGCCGCATGGGGGAGACGTCTGGCTGCGGTCCGGAATATAAAAGGACGCACAACATTCACCGGAACAGCTTCAAAAACTTAAGCTTGCATTCCCTACTCAAATACCTGGGACAGCAATTGTTAACTACACGTTTCACCACCCACCGACAACATGAAATTCTTTCTGCTTACACTATTGGCTCTGGTATGAGCAATCCTCCACTCCCCATGTTTCCGCATCGACACTTTGCAGAATTCTTTCGCGAGCCCTTCGAACATTCCGTCTGCTGTAGATATTCACCAGGATGACTTTTTGGGGTGTTCAGAGTTGTACTTGTGCCGCCGCCCCCAGCAACATGGGCGATATCGTTGCCGTCAACATTGGCAAGAGAGTGATCACTCTTGACGACGGGTCTGTTGCGGAGGCCGATGTTCTGAGATACCAAAAGCGGGACGGCAGTCCATTGCATAAAGTAAGTCATCCGGGTGGGAGCTATACATGTGATGCTGAGGGTAGGGTGCAGCGCTGCTGCGACAGATTCGGCTGCCATAAGGGTGGCTTGCCCTGTTGTACACAGATCGGTAGTGGTCGCTCGGGTTTGGGTAGCGCCAATAGCTGCTATTGCTGTTGAGGGTGAGGCGTTGGCTGCTTCTCGCGCTGGAACTCAAGACGGGCTCCTGCGCGGTGCGGATGCGTGCGATGTGACGTTCTAGATTTTTCGGGGCAGGTAGCTCGAAATGCGATACGGGTTTTTTCACTGAGACTAAGGTGAACGATCGTCGTCTCCCAACGTGCTCTATTGTCAAGAACGATCCTTGAATCGTGCATGTAAATCTAACTAGGATTGATGGTTCCTTGCACCGCGGTATGCCTCCATATAGTCGTCTTACAACTCGTCGGCGCATCGACGTTCTATGATTAATCCGCCATTTGCCCTCGAGCTCACGATAGCCCTTTCAATTCAACATCAAGACAAGGTCTGTAGAAGCTGTATCAACATGCTACTCCTCGTGCGACTGCTATAGCGCGAGTAACGCTATAACTTTCGGACACTTTCTTTCGGCTGGAGAGCAAGCAGCTTTCGGCACAGGTGCTTTGACGTTTCTGGAGCGACAGTCCACTTCGATATGCGGATGGAGAAACAGGTCTCCTACTGTTTCACGAGCAATTTCGAAGCCTCTGTATCTGCGGAATGGTGGCACCAGATGGCGGACCTATCCGAGCTCCCTATCTCAGCCTCGTGAATGTGGCTCAAGCTTATTATAGAGCCCGCATCTTCAGTCGTGGATTGCGTGGCAAGTGACCGGCTTCGGCGGGATTTTGCGAGCGCTCTGGTAGCAAGTTCTGCATTATCGACTCTGCCTTGTCCTTGACGGAGGGGGATGGCGGCAAAGCTTGCTCTCGTGGCATCGATGCCTGCTACGAGTAGCAACAGAGCTCGTGAGCAGATCATGGTATTCGAGTCTCAATCTGAAGTCGAGAATGTTGCGGAGGCTTTGCGCGATGCGTGAGAGAAGTTTCCCTCGATTTCATTGCCGTCCAAAGGTCGCGAGCCATTATGATATACGAGACCCGGGTCAGCAGGAGTCCTGGTGAGACAACATTAGCGTAAAGATACCTTCGAGAGCCATGCAAGTGAGGAGTCTAGGTACCACGGCTTCTCCGGGGTGCCGGAAGGGCCAAAGGTTTCGAGAGCGATACCTGAAACAGAGAGACAAGAGATTGCGCGAGGTAAGCACGTGAAGTGAACTGATGACTATTCATAGAGCGGTGTTTCCGGCAAGGCTGGCTTCAAGGTGCCGTGCGAGCTCATATAGAGATCAACTCGCTTCACTGTAGCATTGTCCTATCTCAATCGTTTTTCGTAGGAGTTGACTTGGGGTGCCTAGCAAGTCTGCGTGAGCGATCTTCGGCACTTGCGTTTCGTTCGAGCATCATGAAGCGATCTCTAGTGGTGTGCGGGTCCACGAGCAATCGCGTGTTGGGGGAGACGCTTGAATATAGCGCCACAAGCTTCTTGACCACATGAGCCGGCCTTGCGCCAATATCAAACAAGGCTTTCTGCGCAACCTGTGCCAGGACATAGAAGCCACGGGAACTTCGGCATGAAGAGCTATCGCAGTAGCGGCAGTACCTGAGTCGTGTCCTCCCTCGTATATTCTTGATGAAGATGCCTAGTCTTCGTCACAGCAGCGGCACAATCGGGCTCGAAGTTGGCGTGGCTGTCTCGTCGGCTGCAGAACATCACGAGCAACAAGTTTCGTAGAATTTGTTGCCAACGGAGAGCATCTTGCAGCTTTGGGGGTCTGAAGATTGTTGTGCCCGGTTGTATCTCGGTATGTGGACCCGTACGCGGAGAGCGCGCAATCCAGCAGCCGAAGGTACTGAATGCTTCCGGATCTTCCACTGTCCGCCTCGTTGCATTGTTCAATGTCTCAAGCGATGCCATTGATGAAAGTGTGATTACGGTGCGAGTGTGACATTTTCAGGAAGTCCAAATCTATCGTCTCCGGGAACCCAACAGAGTGTAGGCCGGATGTGATATACGCCAAGACTTGCATCTGCAAATATGATCGCTTTCCAGGATGGCGAGGCTTGCTTGTTTGCTTGTTGCGGAGCGGGAGGTGCTTTCGAGAAGAGGGTAAGACAGTACAGTAACATCCGGAGACTTTTTTGCGGCTGGAGAAGAAGACGCAGCTTTCGGCTCCTGTGCTTTGACTTTCGGGAGCGACGGAACGACTTCATTGGGCAAGCCGGCGGAGAGAAATCAATTTTCCAGCCAACATAGGGCTCGCTGTGCTATCTAACTAGCCACGTAGGGACCTTCACCACAGCTCCGGGTCGTCACACTGCAGCGGCCTGTCGGACCAAAGTGAAGTCGTCGGCCGAACCAATCCTCTCCGCCTTGGTTGCAGGAGCGGAATAGCTTGCACACAACTCCGCCCATGCTGCCCTCCTCGGAGTCGTCCGAATCCTCAACTCCTACTGGACTCCCCGTGCCTGGACTTCGTCTTCCTCTGAACTCTGTTTGCTGACTGCGACTCCAAAGTTCATGGTGACTAGCTCTGATCCAGCCGCAAAGTCGTCTCTGGCGGCGGGTCATGCGGGTGGAGCGCTTCACTTGCAGCTCTCACGCGAGAGATACGCGCATAGAACTATCGCATCGGGTCGGGGTTGTCACCGCACAGCGACTTCGGTTTACCGATCGACATGGGAAGTACCGCTCCGCATCAAAGACCACCAACACCGTGTCGTCGTTCTCGCAGGTAGGTAGGCTGAGCAACGCGGACAAGATCTCGGACTGGTCTTTTCGTCCGCGGACGAACTGCGCTGAAGAATCACGAAATCCTGCGCTACGTCAATGGGAAGCCCTACGTCCCCCGAAAGCGTGCTGGGACCGACAGCGCAGATTGCGAGTGTCGGCGTGGTACCAGTTGGAACCCGCTCAAGTTCGACGTCGTACATGATGAGACAAGGGCGCCACAAGCCTTGAGCCAACGACATCTGCTCCTAACGACTTGTCTGTTCGATCAGTGGAGCGTGTCAGGTACTGTGGCAACAGCTTAAGCTCTTGTAGGATGCATCTTGTTGCTCCCAGCGCGCGGCTTTAGCGTTCACTGCCTCGTCTGCGCGCTGCCGATCACAGCAGACACTGACGAAGCTCCCTCTCGGTGACATCCTGCCGGCTCCTACAGGCTCCAGCGAAAGCGCACCTGAATGGCTGGCGACCTTCTCCTTCTGAATCATACTCTCGCTACATTCTAATTCTAGTGCCCTTCGCACGCTTCATACGTGCAGCGCTAGCTCAATGCCTCCCGTCCGCTCATCTCTGCGTAGGATCTGGTGAGCGAGTAGCACTGGGGTTTAGGCAATCTCCGCTGAGTCTTGACCGGTGCCTGTGTGCACACACACAAAATATAGATGGGCGTGTGCGACATCCTTTGAGTCCACTGATGACCCGATCAGACCACGTCTGTCCTTGCAGCATCCACATCTCCAACATGTTGACCAAGCCTTCCAAGCATGTGTGCCTTGAATGTGGCCGCGCTTACAAGGCTGCTGAAACCCTCAACCGACATAAGAAGAACCACTCTGCCACCACCAACTACGCCTGTGAAATCTGCGACGCAAGCTTCAAACGAAAGGATCTGCTCGACCGACATTACAACATCCATTCGGGCGGGAAACAGCCACCCAACAACAACAGCCGAAGTCAGCGAGCTTGCGATCGGTGCTCAAGACTGAAAACAAGATGCGACAATATGGTTCCGTGCACGCGGTGTACTCGAGGAGGCCATGCGTGTACTTATAAGCTCAAAGGCAGTCGTGCCAGGGTCGACAGATCTCCCCGAGCGTCTCTGGACAGCGGTACATCTGCTCGGAGCTACGACAGCCCTCTGCCCTCGACTGACACGCCTGCAATGTCGCCCGAACCAGCTTCATTAGAGGCAGTAGCCCAATTCGACCTGCAGAACAACTGGATGGGAAATCTTTGGCTAGAAGAGCCGGCTTGGCAGTGGCCTCTGGAGGAAGAGACCTTAGCGTCTGCCGGACGGAGCTCAATACCAATGTCAATCCCTCCCGATTATACCATGCAGTCATGGCACGGCATTCTCGACCCGAACTTGGCAGGAAGCTATCTTCTGCCACCGAGACCTCTTTCCGACTCAGAAGAGTACACCACATGCAATGCGAGTCCTTCATATTCGGCAGTTCCAAGGGCGAGTTCTTTGCCTGCTACAATGGCAACTACACAGCGCGGAATGGCAGTTGCGCCAGCAGCAACAGGGCAGAGCTGCGGACAGAACACCCCAATGTCCTTACCTTACTGGAACCTCGACACGAACGTTGACGCTATTCTTTGATCCGGATCTGGACTTCGTCAACTAGCATGTACCTTTAGCTGCCGTCTTGGGTATCTGCAGACAGTATCAATAGAACGCATTGCAGCAACCGCGTCCTCGCTGTCATAAAGAGCCATCACTTATCGCGATGAGCGAGCTTTCCGATGACGAGAGAAGCCTCAATGACCAGGAATTTGACGAACTGATCGAATTGAGCTACGGGGTAAGTTGAGCGCGCCGCCGTGTGATTGCTCGCTGCTAAGTTAGCACAGGAGCGTCGAATCATTGGCGATGGAGTTGATGAGACGCCTGCCGATGACCATGACGAACTCCCTTCTTCGCCTCAACAGCCAGACTCCCCAGGCGACAGAAAAGACTCGGCAGCAGTCCCACTCCTGCGTCCCCCCAAAAAGCTCACACTGTTCACCTTCTTCGAGCAAAAAGTCAACCTCAACAAGAACAACAACATCCTCCTCGGCCGACCAATCCCCCCAGACGACAAACAAACCCGATACGAATACATGCTCCTCATGGCCCAATACACCCAAACGTGCCTGCGCAAACACGCCCGAAAACGAGACAACAACGTCAAAGGCGTCACCTGCGAGAACCTCGGCCTGCGCCTCTGGAAAACCATCCGCGAGCTCAAAGACGACATCGACGTCGGGCCCATGGAGATGTTCCGCGCCGTGCGCGTCGCCGCCGAATTCTACCACATGCCCCACGCGTCGTCCATCCGCTGGCCGTCGGAGCAGCAGAAAAGGGATCTGCGGAATATGCTGAATGCGGGGAAGGATGATAGTGACTGTACGAGTATTGAAACGACGAAGCAGATGCAGAAGCGGAAGAGGGAGTCGAGGGGGGATTTGGATATTTTGCAGAGTGCTGCGGCGGCGGCGACGGCGCGGATGGTGTGAGGAGCGTTGGGATTAGACTACTGCATGCTCGGGGAGGAGGAGCGTTTGCTGCAGGGAACGTCGATATCATTCATCACCGCTTTCGCGAATTATTAGTTTTTCGTTCATTCCTCTTTTCGAGCTACGTCCTCTCTATTTGGGCTACCTACACAGTAGCGTGTAGTATCCAAGCCCTGTTCGTAGTAGCCCAGCTAATAATGTAGCACTACTGAACTGCTCTAGATCCTCTATTTCCGTCACGTTCGGCATTGCCGATTGCATGGGGCAGCCGCCGACGCTGTACGTGGACCTGGAAAGGAAGAAACTGTCTCGCCTTTAAAACGAATGAATCGAGGCACATAGCGGAGAAATTAGCTGATCGAATCTACGCTTTTGAGCTGGTAAGTGTACTCGCGTCGGAGACCCATGGACGTGCCAAGATTTACGCGCTTCTGCACGTCAGCAGCCGTCCCGGCCACGCTCTTCAGCTTGCCCATAAACCGTGGTTAAGGATCGAAGACCGATGCATCAAAGACACATGCCAATTCTCTCTAGCGCCGCCAAATCCATTGCTTGCTTTTCATATTGGGGACAGTCCTGGAAGACCGCGGTTTTCTCACTCCGCTACAATATGGCGCGCTATCCAACACTGCGGTTCGCCTACGGCAATAAGTCCACACCGGAAAGAAAATGCCCTCCCCTCAGCCTCGCTCTTGTCGAGGATGTCGAAGAATATCGGCCGGGCGGTTTCCATCCCGTGCACATCGGTGACGTCTTCCAAGCGAGATACAAGGTCCTTCACAAGCTCGGTGCAGGCGGATTCTCCACGACTTGGCTAGCACGCGACACCGTCGGCGAAAGATATGTCGCACTCAAGATCTTGAGAGCCGAAGAGACTGCATCTTAATTCGAGCTGCGAATGCTGCAAAGCCTCGCTAATATGCCCGGGCATCATCCTGGCCGCCGCCACATTCGTATGGTTCTCGATAATTTCGTTATGAAAGGCCCGAACGGGCGACACATCTGTGTCATCATGGAAGTTGCTGGTCCGAGCTTGAACGATCTATACAACGTGCCAGGAATGGGTTATACGGCAGGAGCACGACGGTTGCGTGCTGACATTGCTCGCAACGTCAACTCGCAGATCGTTGAAGCCATTGATTTTCTGCACGCCAATCGTGTGTGTCATGGAGGTATTTCAGCATCCGCAAACTCGAGCGGGCAATTGCATATCGCGGACTGAACTCCTATGAAGATTCAACTACATCAAACCTTCTTCTCAAACTCAAATCGATTGACGACTGGAAAGAGAACGAGATCTACCAACATTTCGGAGCGCCCGTCCAGACGGAACTTCGGACCACCTCACGATCAGAACCAGGGGAGTCTGCGCCTCGCTACGTTGTTGAACCTGCCGGCATATCACATGCACAATTCTTGGCAAAAGACATCTGTCTTGTGGATTTCGGGGAAGCGTTCCAATTCGAAGAGCCAGTAAAGTCAGAGGATATCGGCATTCCGTTCATGTACCGAGCGCCAGAGACAATCTTTGAGTCACAGTACGACCAATTTTCCGAGATCTGGGCTCTTGCGTGTGTGTTATTCGAAGTGAGAGCAGGCAATCCACTGTTCACAAGCATCATGGGCGGAGCAGACGAAATCATCCAACAAATGGTGCAAATGAAGGGGAAGCTTCCGGATCCATGGTGAAAGCCCTGGAAAAGAGAACGATGTGCTTTGATGAAGATGGTCAGCCTCTGGATGACGGGCCTGGCGGGAGAGTACTTGCGGTGCGGTATCCGCTCGAGGAGATGATAGGGGATATCGGAAGCGAAGATGATGATTCGGCTGTTGCGTTGGGACCTGCTGCGGAGATGCTTGAGCGGAGCTGGACAACAGTGGCGGTCTATGAAAGGGAGGCGATGAGGGACCTTTTGGGTGGCATGTTACAGTGGCAGCCCGATGAACGACTATCGCTTGAGCAGATCCGTAAGCATCGCTGGATTACAGGATGATCATGATGACGATGATGGAATCGAAAAGAAGCAACGAGAAATCTCAGACACAAACGGAGACTTGGTACACCATCAAGCCTGCTCGATTCTGATACGCCCTGATTGACCTCTTGTGTTGGCACCAGCTCAAACTCAGTATTACATTCGGCCCTTGAGTGTCGATCACATACACCTCCCCATCAAGATTCCACTGGCACCACGTTCCATCAAGCTACTGCATCGCAACAGCATCAAGTCTTTTCTCACAGACTGGATGGAACTGTATTTGCTACGAGACTTTCGGCCGAGTCAGGCCTTCAAGGTGCATCAGCAGCGCGCACAATAAACTATTGCCTTTTCAACATATGGAATACCGGAGAAAGCAGCCACCACGATGGATCATGACCAGCTCGTGAAGCATGCTGTCGTCGTGAGCGCATTTACGAGCGATCGGATCTTTCCTTCGAGCGCCAGGTCATGAGGTCGAACGTTTACGCCTCCTCTGGACCTAGTATTCCTCCATACAAGATATCAGTCCCCTGCGAGTCGTTCACATCACTACCCGTGCCAGTAGCGCCAAGCTGTCTGCTGGAGTCGAACGTTGTGCTCACTCTGTGCATGATCGGGAAAGTGCGATTTGTTCTCCAGCGTTAGAACTACCTGTTAAGCATGGCCTCCAGCGCCCATGCTGTTTAGTGCGACTGCCAAATGTTCTTCAGTCGGTCTGCTTAGTACCGTATTGGCAGCGTCAATCTCGATGTTTGGATCGATGTAGTGGTTTCTGTATATTCGGCTGTCTAGGTGGCCTGCTACCTAATTTCGAACCTCCTCAGAGGCTCCTGGCCCCTTATACCTAGGAGTCAGCACGGGCGGCACACATCAGGATGGTAGGACGCCCTATCAAGTGAGCCAAGATTGAGCACTCGCAGAGAATGAGGCATCAAGCGTTTTCTAAACCACCCTTTCTTTCTGAGCCTGCAAAGGCGATATCTTGCTTTTTCAGCTGACAGCTCCCTGTGCGACTCTCCGTCAGTCGACTCTTGCAGAATACAACGATTTTCACAATACTCGGACCAATGAAGCTCAAGCTGGTCCACTAATCGGACTTGCAGCACAAAGAGGCACTCGACAGAAGTCAGCGGAGGATCTTTGAAGGCATCGTCATGGGACCCTCGGGCGATGAGATGCGCGACTGGACAGAGCGCGACATTGGGCTGCGTCCGGAATGTGAAAGTCTCCCTGTATCGCGTCAGAGGCAGGTCAAAACGAAAAGTAGGATAACCACTCACTACTTTCGGCGCCGCTTCTCTCCTTTTCAAGCGCATGTACTTGGGCTCAATGCAAAGCCGAGTCTGACCGGTCTCACTGGACACAAGCAATGCGCGGAAGTCGGCAGACTTGAGTCTTGCCTCAGAGGCTGTCAGTCGATCGGCACTTTGGCCATCTTATTCTCCTTCTTCGAATCCTCCGTGCTCTCCATCATCTCGCGCCGGATCCCTAGACGTTGCCCTCCTGCTTTCCGCTTTTGTGCTTTCCGGCGCTACCTTCTCCATTAGGAGCCCGCTTCCTCCTTCGTCCAGCGGTTGCAGAGGTTTGCCTGAGCGCACTGTAAGCCATGACCATTATGAGGGATGCCTGCTGCATTCGTTGTCGCTCGCCCCGATACAAGGTGTCATCGCCGCCGTTGTTGAATCGATGCCATGCGGTGAAGTCAATTGCGGCAGGTACTGACTTGTTCCGAAGGCAAGCCAGGAAATGATGTTCGAGGTACTCACCGTGTCTCAAAGCTTTTCGGGCGCGCGTACCGAGTTCACGTCCTTGCATACCGCCTTGTCCTAGTCGGAATGGCTGGGCCCTTGATTAATAGAGCTGCTGAAACCTTCGAAACTATGTCTGAAGGCCCATGAATTTTCCTGTGCCGCTCTCGCCGACGAAGTCGAAAAACACCTTTATGACAGCCGAGCGGGGTGGCAGAGCGGGTCAAGACCTGATTCGTCGTAGAATCTGCTTATTATATGTCAGCGATGCTAGAGAATTTTCTGGCTTGAGGCGTACGCCTGCAGTTTCCACTTGATGAAGTCGAGGTTTTCCCTTGGAGGTGTCCTTGATGCATAGGACTTGGGCTAGGGTTTAAGTCGCTTATCGCGGTGCACGAACGAGAGTAAATAGAGCAAGTTAGCTCGTTCAGACGAGCGTTCAGAGAGGAGGCGACAAGAATACATAGACTTGCTACCATATTGCTTTGGCCGTCCCGCCTGGACAAGTGGATCTTGCGACGAACGTATTTAAGGGACATCCTATTACGAGTACACGTATTCCATAGAGAGTCCATAATAAGACAAGAAGCCGAAGACGAGTGGAATGAGGTCTGAAAATCTAGGCTAGTCTAACTAGCTTCTACCTAGCTGCACACTAATATAAGTATGTGCATGGCGATCGTTGAGCTCAGGGGTGAGATGAAAGCGCTATACAAGCATCAAACAATGATCGCGTTGCCATAATTTCATTCTCTTTTCCCCGCCCGTGAACGAAGACTTTCATGTATGTTCATCACCCCGGTGTTTGTCTCCGTACGGAAGTCTCCACACGCCGAGCAAGCAAACCCGCCCATCCAAAAACAGCTTGCGAGAGAATCGTGGAATTGGTATCATGATGAAGGAATCATGCGCTTGAATTGTCGTTAACTTCGTGTGATGTCGAATGCTCCGCTCCAGTCGTCGCCAAACTACTGCGACGAAGCGAAGGAGCTGGTGGAATCTGCTCCGGTGCTGCGACGAGCGAGAGTGGAGAGGACTTCGGCAGCTTGCTTCTCCTCAAGGTCGAACCCGCCTCCACTTTCACGTGGGTAGGCATTGAGAGGGCGACCTCCGAACAAATCGCGGATGGTGGAGGTTCGCTGGCCATACTTGTTGAACTGGTCGAGCATGGCTGAACAAGACATGCGTGGTGGCGGCATCGAAGTGCTGCTGCTTGTAGCGCTTATGCTGGACTGGACGTCGATTGAGCGAGGGGTTTCACCGCCAGCCGGTCGTGTCGCAGCCGCCATTTCCCTACAGGCACGTGCTCGCTCAGGATCTGAACGACACATGTCACAGCTGCCAGGCATGGTCGTGATTTTAGGCTCCATGGGTGCCGGCTTCACTCGCCGGCGCTGCTGCTCTTGCTTGCAGGCACAGTTCTGCTCGTCTGTGCAAAAGCCGCACGGGTCTTCATTGTCAACTGTGAATTCGACGTCATTGTTTTCGTTGAGCACATCGCGGATGGTATATGCCGACGAATTGTTGCTGCGTCCGTAGTTGGTGAAGTCAATTTCATACTCCGAACTGGGTGGCGTGGGACCCGTGGAGGGCTCATGGAGAGCGGCATGACCGGTCTGGCCACGACCAACTTGTTCCACTGACAACTTAGCCTTGAGGTTGGCGTCGAGGTCGGCGATCCGCTTGTCCTTCTCCGTAATCTCAGTGCGAAGAGCAGCGACTTCAGCCTTGAGCTCCGCAAGCGCCCGGTCCTTTTCGGCGCTTTGCGCGTTCAGTTGAGCGATGGTGTTGCGGTATTGTGCATCTTGCTGTTGTAACGTCGCATTCAGCCCGGCGATCTGAGTCTCCAACTCGGCATTCTTCTGCGCTCTCTTGTCCCGAAAGTTGCGCTGGGCGACCCGATTCTGTACTCGTCGACGGTCTGCGGCATTCTCCTGCCCCAGCGGCTTCCGGCCAGGCCGTGGGCG
>ANSM01000335.1:0-15553 GCA_000347735.1 Cercospora canescens BHU | reverse complement strand
ATCCCTCCGGCGGCGGCGTGCCGCACGTCCTGGACATCTGGAAACTTTTCGCCCCGTCGCTCGACCTCATCGCGCCAGACATCTACCTAAATACGATGCGCGGAGGATGTGGATGGCGGTGGGGTCATATCACGCGATTGGAGTCGCGCCGCTTGGGATCGATAGTTTGTCATTGCGAGAATTGAAGGAATCGTTTGGGAGGCATTATGGGCTGTTATCCAAAGTCTCGCATCTGGTGCTCGCGGCGCAGAGCGAGAGGGAAGGTTCGTGCTGCGCGGGGTTCCTTTTCGACGAGTTGAGCGAGGAAGAAGAAGAAGATGAGAGTGATCCTTCACCTCCTGTTGAGGTTTCCTTCGGCGCGTGGAACGTACGCGTGGAGCGCTCGCACGTGTTTGGGAGACCTTCTGCGGGCTCTGAGATGGTGATTCAATTGAGTCGGGATGAATTCTTGTTGATCGGATGGGGCTTCCAAGTCTCGTTTACTTCGAAGAGTCCGAAGACAGTTTTTAACGGGATTTTGAGGTTTGAAGAGAAAGAGGTGGATGCTGTGACGGGCGAGCTGCGGACGTTGCGGTTGCTGAACGGGGATGAGACGAGGAGTGGGAAGTTCGCGGTCATGCCTAGTGAGGATCCGGATGACGCTGGGTTTCCAATCGCGATTACGATTCCAGCGAATACTGGGATTGCGCTTGTTGAGCCTTATGCCCTCGAGTCGGCTGCGTAGATTCTAAATATATAGTCGTCAAGCTGAAATGATGACAGTGGAGCGTTTTCGTATTGACCTTCTTTTCAACATTTTCCTGGAACTTTTCGTCAGAATCGAATGCGATCGCATGCAGTGTGAGTGCATAAACGTGGGGATAGATTTCCCCGCGCGGTCGTCTATCCCTGATCAGCGGTCTTACCCCACACGCTAGCCATGCACTCCATTGGGAGAAACACCGACCAATCGAAGTGTTCCAAAGCCGAAGCATGATGTCGAATTCCGAGGTCGTTATGGTGGTGACCTCAGCACATCGATCAAATTTTCGGCTTGAAGAACTCCAATTGAACTTGCGAGCACCCCAATGGTGGAAGAACTCGAAGCTGTCAATAGTCCCAAGCACACAGTCAGGCAACAGTGCAAGTGGCCTTGAGACGAGCTGAACATCGCTCGAGACTATAAGTACTGGCAAGATCCCATACTTGGATGGCCACGAGCTCGAAGACTGCAGCATGCTTCCTCACCATGAGACTCCTCACACTTGCTCTCGCTTTCGCGGGCATAGCCCATGCAGCGTCCCTCGAATCCCGCCAGACTCCAGCCCCATGGAGCAACTACGTCAAGAACGGGGTCTTCTACCCATCGTAACAAGCGACCAGCTGGCGTACACTTTACGCTCGGACCCTACAGCTCCCCAACAAGTCGCTTCTGCTTTCCTGGGAGGACTACGACCCGACCGTGAACCTCACATACTGGCCCGTATACAGATCCACCGACGGGGGAGTCTCCTTCAAGGAACTCTCGCGTGTTCAGGACCAAGTCAATGGCTGGGGCAACTGGTACCAGCCATTCCTCTACGAGCTTCCGCAAGCGGTGGGTGACTACCCGAAAGGGACGATCTTGATCGCTGGAGCGTCGACGCCTCGGAACCTGAGCGCCGCATATATCGATATCTACGCCAGTAGGGATTCCGGAAAGACGTGGAGTTTCGTAAGCCATGTCGTGTTCGGACCGGGGCCGGAGACTGTACAAAATGGCGACAAAGCGGTGTGGGAGCCTTTCTTGATGATGTACCAAGGCTCTCTGGTGTGCTACTACTCCACTCAGGTGGATCCGAAACACGCACAGAAGCTCTCGCACAAGACGACCACAGATTTGAATAACTGGAGTGCCGAAGTCGATGATGTTGCGCAACCCAATTATGGAGATCGACCGGGCATGACGACTGTGGCATACAGTCCCAACTCGAGAAAATACGTCATGACGTTCGAATATTGCGGAGGACCGCTGGCCGGTGGATGTCCAGTGTATTTCAAGGCTGCCACCAACCCATTGCAGTTCGCATCTGTTCAGCCACTTCCCATCACGCCAAATGACCCGAACGGGAACCCGAATTCAAGTCCATATGTTATTTGGACCAATCAGGGAGCAGACGGGAGAGGAATCTTCATCATGAACGGGGCTTCGCGGGAGGAGGTATTCGACAACACTGATGCCGTAGATCCAAATGGATGGAACGCGGTGAACGTGGGACAGTGGTCTGCGTATTCTCGCAGCTTGCGTATTGTGACAACCCCGTCGAACCAGAAGAAGCTGTTGATTGCGAATGGCGGCAACATCGGATGCTCTGGCTCTTGTTACAATCACGTGGCAGATGCTTTGGTGGACATTCCCACGTATCCTGCTTAGGATGGATTGCGTCCCACACGGTGCCGAGGTGCGCACGGAATCGAGGAAGTAGAGTGAGACGGAGCTCAGCGGAAATAGTCCAGTAAAAGTGTCCTTGTATACTTTGATCAATCAACATTCCAAAGAGTAGACAAGGCTTGATTGGCCATCCATTCCCGAGTGCGAGGACTATGTTGCGCTTGTGATCCCTCTGACCACTCGCTGGGCGTTGAAATGTGGCTAACCCGAGACGGTTCAATCCTTCGTTCCAGTGGCAGGGAATGTTCAGTGAGAAATCTTACCATCCATTGATCAATGCGATGGGTGGCTGAGGTTTCGCTTTGCAGGCAGGCTTCCTGGAAGAGCAGTAGCCATTTCATCTATTACAGTGTTAGAGGTGCGCCGTTCTTCGGTGCGTGTATGTCAGCGCTCACCATATGGTCCAGACACGGCCAGTATTTCTTTAGATCGATCAAGGCGGCAAAGTTGGAGAGCAAGTCGGCACGGGCCTGCTTCAGCTCATCGTCGCGTCCGAAAAGTAGAGTGTGGAGGTGCACAGACGATGACACGACAGTCATGTGGCCTACTGTGGCGTAGACAGCTTCACAGCCTTGGGTCTCCCTCGATCTTCCCAGGAGTTGGCTGAACGAGGAAGCATATCGTCGACAGCTTTTGGCATAGCTGCGCGCGACAGCCGAGGCGGCGAAACTCATATCAAGATATCGAAAGAAAAGCAGCGTAGAGTAGTGGTGATAGCCTAAATGGAGCGCGACAAAGGGTCCGCCGAGACCTCGTAATTTGTGGGACTCCACGTTTGCGTCGGTTTCCGTAGTGGCAGGCGGCAATCTGACAGACCAGTCATCAAGCTGACGAGCAATGTGGTCAACTCTGGTGTCTGCTGCATCCGCGTCGATTTGATGATCCGCCACGAGCCTGTTCAATGTGTGAATCGGGCCAAGCAGATCGACCAGGCGAATCATGTGGGCCCAGAGCCCTTCTTTGAATACAGCCGCTGGCAGGCCGGGCTCACCGTACTTCAAACGCTGGAACGCGTACTCGTCAAAAGGCAAAGCCATGGCGGTAGGCTCAGCGCCATGAAGCTGCCGAGGGACACCCAGACCAGCCGAACACCAGTTGTCTGCCATGACTAAAGTCCACCAGATGCGGCAATTGGTTTCACGCTCTATGATGTGCAGGGAGGGGTCCGGCCGGTGAAGTCCCAAGATTTGGGCCATGCGATTACCAATGCCAAAGTACAGGGCCTCCAGGTGGGGCGTCAGCTCAGCGGCGTAGATGTTTGCCAACAAAATGCAGGCTTGGACGTTCTCGACACAGATGTTCTCCAGTTGGCCTTGTAGCACGTGTTTCGCTCGTATGGTGAGCGCGGCAGCCAGATCCCGAATAGATGGGTTGGCGGACAATCGAGAGCCTAGGGCACACAAGTTCAGGAGTACTGCAGGCGAGATGGATCGATCGCGGACGGATGTCCACAGCGAGGAGACGTGGAACAGGCTGTGAGGACGCTCATGTATCAATCTCAGATACGAGCTCACCATGTCCCCGATGACCTCGGCGCCGTACTCTTCGCAGATGACGGCGGAAGTGGGGTCGCCATTCTGGACCGATGGAGCAATGTTCGCTATCGAGACCTGGTGGGAAGACCGGCTGCGGTCGAGAGAACACGGCCTGTCCTTCTTTGTGCAGTAATTACACCTGTGCTGTCCATGTGCGCGAATGCATCGGCGCTTTGTGGCACGACATTTTGTACACGCCGTAGGTCTGCGCATGACCTTTCGGAGGGTTGTGTAGGGGACATGTTGAAGGCGAGGTGGCGAAGTTGGGGAATTCGAGGGAGAGGTTTGTAAGTAGAGTTAAATGGCGGCGGCAGAGTCCGAGAGAAATCACGTGCCGCGCCTGCCGACTCCACGATTCAAACCGACAACTTCACCTCACCTCGTGCAGCAAACTGAGACGGAACGGCCCAGCTCCCGCTACTGTCGCCGCGGAGGTACAACGTGCAGGTCGCGAGGTTGCGTCACATGACGGGCGGTAGGCCGTCTTGCCAGTCTGCCGCTGAAGCAAAGACTCTGCCAAACGACTCACCGCAGGCTTGCGTCGCCGAAGGATCACATCTTGAAACTCAAAGCCACCGGTCAACTGCAGGCCATCTCCTTTGGGGTTCCAACAGGCAACAACAGCCAATCAACACGCGCCCAGTCTCCGACCAGACCACACGAGCGGTCTGCGTTTGGATGGCGCTGGCACTTTGGTGAAGTTTGTTCTGGCTGCGCCATGTCATCGTTATTACTGATTTTCGCGCTGCTGCTGGACAGCGGCACAGCGCGATGGATGCGCCTGGCGTGCGACGACAGGATTGCCGTCGGTGGCGCAAGGTAGGTACAAGAGGTGCGCACATCTTGCGCGTCTGCAATTCAAACTTCTCTCCTAGTCCTCCTCTGCGTTGTAGAAACCTCACGGCCTAAGGCTCTGTAAACATCTTCATCCAGGCACCATACAGTAGCAAACATGCAGAAAAGCACCCTCGGCCTTCTCGCCGCGCGAGCATTCCAGGTGTGTCGACTCCCGTCGCTCAACACCACGTTTCCCTGACGCTCCTCGGAACAGCTTCTCTTCGCCATCGTCCTCCTCGGCGTTTCCGTCAGTCTCGTTCGCGACATTCGCCAAGCACGTCGCGTGTGCGATTTCTACAACTATGATTGCCGCTTCGGTCGTCTCCCCTCGTCGTCCTATTTCGCCGCCTTCACTGGCGCCTGGGGTGTGCTGGATGGACTCGTCGGCCTCGTTGGAGCGTTCATCACCGCCCTCCCATGGATCGCTGTGGTGGTGGTCGACGCGCTGGCCGCGATCTTCTACATCGCCGCGGGAATTGTAAGTCATCTCCGCGCTCTGCCCCTCCCCCTACCCGCGATGCACGGCAGCACCTATACTCGCATGCACATTCTGACTTGACCTTCCTCAGAACCTTGCCGTCCTCCGATCAAACTTTGGCTCCTGCGGCGATTTCTGCACCAAGTGGACCACCACGATCGCCTTCAGTTTCCTCGGACTGATCATCACGGTCGTCATCATTCCGACAGTCTTCTTTGCCCGTAGACGCGCTTGAGCGGATCACTGCTCTCGAGCATCCACTGGTGAGATGGGCTTGGGCTCTTTTCATTACATCAACCATTGTACACGCGATGTTGTGGTTGGCAAAGGACATTGAAATGGTTTGGCTGGACTCAAAAATCCCAGCAATCAACTAGCGCCGACGCTGGCTGCATGTTGAGCATGAAAGGCAAGATGGACTTCAGCACACTTTTCGGGAACGCAGAGTTTGGCTGGCTTGGTGACGATTCGGGACCGAGGCATAATGCGCAGATAGCCAACGATTTTATGATGACATACCCTGACCACGTCTGTAATGCAACACAAGCTATACAGCGAGAAAACAACAGGAATCCTATGTGCGCGCTACGTGATGTGCAAGATGACACCAGCGCGTCACCTTCGTGTGTCGCGTGTGAAAACAGTCGGCATCTGAAGCTTCTGACAGCCGACGTCACATCTCTTGGCGAACGAAGTGTACCTGCTAAACATGTCAAGCGATCGTTGCAAAGCATATCTGTCTCCGAGTCGAATGAGGTTTTACTGCTTTCTCGCTTAAGAATGGCCTAGCTTGTGATAAAGGGATCATCCTGAGATGCGACTACATTCCATATTGCAGCAGACCTTTCGCTAAAAAAACCACAGAGGCCGAAGGTTTCTAGCTTCACGAAGGAGCGCGACTGTGCTATAGTGCCGTCTGAGAGACGAACGCAAATACCTTCTGCCGATGAATTTAGATAGGGTAGTCGTCGTTCTGCTCGCAGGCTCCCACCTCAAAGTACTTACTTCACTCATCGCAAGCTTCTTCCTTGGTTGCCGCGACCTTAAAGCAGAATTATAGAGGAGAGAGAACGTACTATTACTCACCGGAAGCGATAGCTACTCAGCTATTCGCGTTCGATCCCGGTAGTCGGCGGGACTTGCACGTAAGCGGTGGCTGGAAAGCTCGTATCCGAGAACACGGAGCATCAATGGCCGTGGCGATGCGCTTCGGAGACGAGGTGACCACGCACGGGCCAGGAAAGAAACGTCAGGATCGGTTCCGCACACTGTGATGAGCAGGTCTTCAGGTCACGGAGCTCATGGTGGGCTCGTCCAGCGGCTGGACATACCGTCGCCATAAAGCACGTTCGGCGGCCAACTCATCATCATATCAGATGACCCGTCGTCGAAGCATTTCATAGCACTCGGGTAGATAAACACTGTTGTAGTGAGCACATGTATACTCCCAGTATTCGGGGTACCATCCTGAGCATTCCCAATCGATGACAGCCACGATCTTTCCTTTTCGAATGAGGATGTTCTGCACACCGAGATCGCCATGTGTGTATCTTATGTCGTATTCTTTGCCATGAACATCCGCCACCTCTTTTCCCAAGCTCTCTTGCGCGTCTCCCAAGCACATACCGCCGCGAAGGCAGTCGTGGAATTCCGAGACCTTGTCGAACGGACCATATGGTTTGCGAGTTCCAACGCGCATACTGTAACAGGCGTTTCCGTTCGTCGATGCGATTCTCCCCCGGATCTCCGGCCGAGGTTCCAATGCCCGGAGCTTCCCTATGTAACCGCTCACCTGCTCCACAATCTGTTCCTTTTGTTTCTGCGAAAGCTCATGCCAGCACTGTTGCAAGGTGGAGCAATGCGGGAAGTATTCCATCTCGATGGCAAGGCGTCCTTGCAAGGTGTAGGTGCGATAGATTCGTGGGACGGGGATGCTGGTATGTTTGGCAACATATTTGTGACCTTCGAGTTCCGCAGGGACGCAGCGCCATTTGATCATGCGCTTGGAGCTAAGTCGAACGCCGGATGCGATGCCAAGGTAGCCGAACATATGCTTGCCGAGCCAGATCCGAAGAGACAGGAGCATGCCTCCAAGTAGGTGGTGGTATCAAGGATGCCGCGGGCGGCGGGAATACAGATGGACAGCGCGATCTCGTGTCACTTGGAAGACCGCCGGCCCAGATGTACTACGCCAAGAGGTCATGTGATCCGTCATGTGGAGCTGTGTCGGACAGCTGACAACTCCTGTACGAATAACATCCACATCATGGCACCGCACACTCGCGAGAATATGCTGAACTCGTCCGGCAACCTCGGCGATCCGATAAAATCCAAAGCACTGCAGCGGCGGCTCAAGAGTCTTGCCAAGCAGCGTAGACTCGAGGAACAACAGCTCCTCAAAGCTCGAGCGGGCGGCGCCAATGCGATCTCCACCAAGATGACAATGCGTCGTAAACCGAAGTTGCCGACTGCGATCACACCAACGCGCAGCGGGAAGCAGAAGTTGTTACAGCACCGCGCCAACTTGTTACGGGGAAAGGAGTTGGGGTTCGGAGGCGCGAGCGTGAAGATGGAGGCCGCGACCACCGGAGAGGGAAAGACGAAACGGGCGAGGAGGAACAAGGCGAGGAGACGGATTGCGCTGGCGAAGAAGACGGTCGAGAGGGATTGAATGCGGTATGGTGAGGAAGAGAGGTGACGATGGGACATGGGCCTGGGTTAAGACGGGAGAAGACGCTCGACGGCAGGCCACCATGATGAGCTCGACTGTGGCCTTGGAGCGGAGAACAGTACACGGGACGGCCGCGTCGAGCCTGTGGACGGCATGCAAAGTCAAAGCTGTGATGACTGGGATGGAGAGCTGGGCGACCAGGAGCTTCAGATGCGGAGACGCTGGCACCCGGCGGAAAGCAGTTTTTGCGGCTGTCCAGCCCCAAGAACCTGAAGAGGTGCGATACGCTGCTTGCGATTCGTTCCACTTTGTCAGCAGCCACCAGATCCTGCTGAAGTCACCATGCTCCCTCCAAAGCAGGACCATGCCAAATCCGCGCGCGGCTTTCACTCCGTGATCCATCCGCAATGCCGCCGGGTGAAGTTCGGATCCACTCCTCCCATTGACGTCAAATGGCCAGGACAGGGCAACGCAACCAAGAGCTTCTGTGACCATGGTCAGCCTCTTGTACTGATGAAAGCTTTCTCTGATTTCTCCGACAACCTCTGATCAACTACTACGCGACAATGGCAGAGAAGAAGAACGTGGCCATCATTGGATCCGGCTGGGCTGGCTTCACTCTCGCACATTCGCTTTCACTGGCCAAGTACAATGTGTCCGTCATTTCGCCATCGCGGACCGTCCAGTACACCCCACTCCTGGCCAGCGCGGCAGCGGGCATGTTCAACTTTCGGTATGATTCGTGCTCACTTGCCCAGATCATAGTGCTCACTTTGTCAGGCTCGCAGAGGAACCCGTACGGCGACGCAATCTGACACACGGACTGACATATTACAAGGCGACTGTGGAGAGCATTGATTTTGATAAAAAGCAACTGCACTGCAGACCTTCTGTCAAAGATATCGCGGACCAGCACCTACATGACGAGTATGACTTCACGTTGATCTACGACAAACTCATCCTCGCGCCGGGCTGCGATGTCGAGACATTTGGCACCCCTGGAGCTCTGGAGCATTCGTTCTTTCTGAGAACTACCGAAGATGCCCGCAAGATCCAGCAACGCATCCTCGAAATGGTGGATGCTGCGACCATCCCTAATCTCAGCGAAACTCAGCAGCGCGACATCCTTCGCATTATCGTCGTCGGTGGAGGAGCCATTGGGATGGAAGCCACCGCCGAACTGTACGACTTGTGGTTCGATGAGCTCCGCCATGTATATCCGCATCTGGATGGCAAACTAAGCGTCGAGGTCCACGATGTGGCCACCTCACTGTTGGGAACATTCGACAAACGTTTGGGCGAATACGCGACTCAGAACCTGGTCAGCCGCGGCGTAAAAATCGAGACCGGAAGCCACATTGAGAGAGTTGAGCCCGGCGCCATTTGGACAAAAGAACGAGGCGAGATCAAGTACGGCCTACTCATCTGGGCGACGGGCAATGGCGTCAGCCCGCTCGTCAACAAGCTAGAAGTCAAGAAGACCGGAAGGCTGCAGCGCATCTCAACAGATGGGCACCTTCGCGTCTTTGGTTCGTACGACCAATTGCTCGAGGACGTCTACGCCATCGGCGACGCCGCCGACATCGAAGGCTACTCCCTCCCCACTCTGGCCGAAGTCGCGGTGCAAAAGGCAGCATATCTCGCCAAAAATTTGAACAAGGAAGCTTCCAATCCCGATGCCACTACCGAAGCCTTCAAGTACAAGCAGAAGCCCAATCTTGCGTACCTCGGACAACGAGACGGCGTCATCGGCGGTGAACAAGAATGGACGACGGGGCATTCGGCTTGGATCGCGTGGAGGAGCGGCAGCATCTATCATTGGCCAAGGAGTTGGAGACGCACGCTCATGATTGGGATTAGTTGGTTGTTTAATTCCGTTGGCGGGAGAGATATCGCGAGGAAGTGGTAATCTCTTCTTCCCGTCCATGTCGTATCTGTTCTGGGAAGTGAATGTCCCCAATACGACCACCGATTTCCACGCTTCTGTTCCTACTGATCAATCGGTAAGCCATCCTATGGTGCGGAAATAGCAGTCGTTCAACATCAAAGCAGCAATAGTTCATCTGCGATGTTTTCACTGGCAGGAGGTAGATGCTGCATGCTGCCTCGGCGCATGCCACCGGCCTACAAGCCCGGCCTCGGTTACGCGAATCCTTCACTGTGTGATCTTGACATACAGTGAAAGTACATCGGGAGAACGACACAGTCGCAAAAAAGAAAACAAAGAAAATGTCTGCCCAAGACACAGACATCGAGCTCCACAGTACGCCATCTCGAGGTCCCGCGTCCGATCCCGAACCCCCGGCCAACGCGCAATCGCTCCCTCCGCATGATCACGGCAAAGCAGCATGGCGACTCCTCGCAGCCGCTTTCGTTTTCGAGGCACTCCTCTGGGGGTTTCCGCTGTCGTTCGGTGTCTTCCAAGAATACTACTCCCAGCTCCCTGAATTCCAGGATTCGCCTTACATCTCCGTCATCGGAACAGTTGCGTCTGGGCTACCCTACATGGCTGCGCCGGTCGCCATTCCGCTCATCAGGCGCTACTCTAGGTACAGGCGACAGATGATATGGATTGGGTGGACGATCGCATTATCTGGCCTCGTGGCTGGGTCGTTCGCCCGTAGCCTGGGCACCTTGATCCTCACGCAAGGCGTCGTCTACGGTTTCGGCTTCATCGTCTTCTACTATCCGATCCTGAGCATGGTGAATGAATTCTGGATCACGCGCCGGGGTCTTGCCTACGGCATCATTTGCAGCGCTTCTGGCGTGTCCGGGGCGGTCCTGCCAATTGCATTACAGGCCATGCTTCATCGATACGGCTACCCGACCACGCTGCGCATCATCTCCGTCGGTCTGTTCGTGTTGACCGGCCCGCTGATCCCCGTTCTCAAAGGCCGTCTCCCGCATACGGCGGTCGAGCACACTGCGCCTGCGAGGACGGACTGGACGTTCCTGAACAACCCGCTCTTCTGGGTCTACAGTTTTTCTAATCTCGCCATGGGGCTAGGCTATTTTTTCCCATCCATCTACCTGCCCTCCCACGCCACTTCCACCGGCCTCCCGTCCTCACAAGGCGCCTTGCTCCTGACCATCATGAGCGTCGCCCAGGTGCTGGGCCAGTTCAGCTTTGGATATCTTTCCGACAAGAGCCGCATTCCCTTGAGCCTGCTCGTCACGCTCTCCGCGCTCTCCGCTGGCATCGCGGCTTACCTCTCGTGTAGCCTGGCGAAGACATTCGCTGTTTTATCCGTCTTCTCCACGATCTACGGGTTCTTTGGAGCGGGGTATACGGCCATGTGGGCGCGCATGGGCACGGCGGTGACGGGTGACCCGAACGCTGCATTTGCGGCGTTTGGATTGCTGAATCTTGGGAAAGGCGTGGGGAATGTTCTGGCTGGTCCGATTGGAGGCGCTTTGTTGCGGAGTGGGACGAAGCCGGAGAGCTATGGTGCTGGCAGGTTTGAGGTTGTGGTGCTGTTTACGGGAAGTTGTATGTTGGTTAGTGCGATCGCGATGCTGGGGACTTGTGCTCCTGTGGTCAAGCGAGCGAGGGTAGCTGTGTCGTGAACGCAGTGCAAGTGTTTGTGTGTGAACGAGGGACGATCGGAGCCGTTGGCTTGCATGAGAAGGGAGTTGGTGGTCAAGCTGCATCGAGGCGCCGTAGTCCCTGATCAAGCATGAAGACATGCTGCAGGAATCACGTTCGCCATAAATGGACTAACAGCTTACTGTGACAACTACTTTGTTTCATTCACGATTCACTGTTGCCAGGTCAGCAAGGCGATTGGCATTTGCCTGGAAATACTTGCGATGTCTCCCATTTTTTTTCAATAACGATGGGAACAGAGAGTCAGCAAGAGCGCAGCGCGAGATCGACGCTGATTGCGCCTTACGATGATTTTGGTTCTTTACAGATCATGACCCCAAGCTTCCACAGTGTTCTATACGACTACCGGCGTGTACTAATAGTTGCCCGATGCGGCTAGTCATCCAAGTGGAGCAGAAGTTCGGCGCCTTCGACGCACCTCGGCTACTCACAGCTTCACCTTCCCAGAACACACAGCTTCACTGTACGAAACACTCAAGAGCATCGATATTTCTTGCAAAATGGCACCAACCACGCTCAAAGCGCCGCATGTTGATGGCGTCCTTGTATCGTACCCCACACCCCAGATTCTGCTAGTCACATTGAACAGGCCCAAGCAGATGAATTCAGTCACACATACCATGAACTGGCAACTACAACAGCTCTTCGAATGGTTCGACGAGCAAGTCACTCTCCGTGTCGCCGTCATCACAGGCTCCGGCAGCAAAGCCTTCTGCTGCGGATCCGACCTGATCGAAATCGAACAAGCACGAACTGCCAAGCTCACCACGGACGATTTGAAGAAGTCCGAACCGTACCTGCACGATCACCCGCGTGCAGGGTTTGGCGGATGCAGCAGACGGCGAGGCAAGAAGCCCATCCTTGCTGCTGTCAATGGCTTCGCTCTTGGCGGTGGGTTCGAGATTGTGCTCAACGCGTATGCAGCCAGGTACAATTAGGCGGTACCGAGTGTCGAAACTGATCACGGTGCAGGGATATTGCTATCGCATCGCCAAAGGCGCAATTCGGGCTCCCGGAAGCTCAGGTGGGCGTGTACGCGTACGGTGGGGGCTTGCCGCGACTTGTTCGCGCAGTGGGCATGCAAGCTGCTACGGATATCGCGTTGACGTGCCGAAGGGTTTCAGCACAGGAAGCGCTGCAACGAGGGTTGATCGCGGGTGTTTCGAAGACTCCGGAGTCCGTGCTTGAGGAGACACTGGAGAAGGCGAAGCAGATTGCCGCCATCTCGCCGGATGGGACTGTGGTTACGAGAGCGGGCTTGAGGGAGGCTTGGGAGACGGGGAGTGTGGAGCGCGCGTTCCAGATTACGCATGAACAGCTCTATGACAAGCTGATTGCGGGCGACAATTGCGGTGAAGGATTGGCTGCTTTTCGAGAGAAGCGTAAGCCCCAGTGGATGGAGTCGAAGCTCTGAATGGGACGTGAAAGAAGCTTACCAAACTATCGGGCTGGCTACGGCACTAGCTTGAATGACGATGGTCGCCATAGAGTACTTCGTAGAGGTAAGGGCTTGTCTGCGCCTCAGCCTGGCGACGGAGCACAAAAGCGCCGCAGAAAAGTATCCGGGTCAGAGCTACATGTACCTTCTACCGATGCTGTACCTTCTGTTGCGCAACAGGCGCTCACTCTCGTGCGACGCTTGAGCTGGGGAGGATGGTAATCGTCGCATTTTTTGGGACTCGACACCCTCACATCTGCAGCCGCGTGAGAGCTTGCAGCAAATGCAAAGTCATTAGTAAGGCAATTCACTGGCCAATGTCGACCGATCACAATAGCCTACGCACGAAATCGGTGGGCTGAGTAAACACCAAAGTCACCTCGGAAGCTCTTATGGTTGTGACTCAACCCACATAGGCTCTCGTACAGCGTCATGAAAGGTACGGCTAGAGGAGCAGGCAGAGAAAGTACCGCATTGACATCACCGACTTCTTCGTTTTGCCAGGCAGCATAGCCTATCGTGCTCACTGCCCATGTCGTGTGAAGCTCGGCGTGCGTCGTGCAATGCGGCGCAGCATGGAATGTCGTAGATTCGGAGTGGCCCGGTTCACGGACGGATGCGGGCACCTTGACATGGGTCACCATATCGTCAGCTGACTGCGGAATATCGAAATGTATAGAAAGCGTATAAAGCCGGGTGAGCATGTTGGCCACTGTATTGGGAGTTTCCAACCAAACACCCGGATCCTGATTGCGAGGACACACCAACGCGAAGAAATCACGTTCATGTTGCATGATCCGTTCGTGAACCCAGCCCAACAGCACCAAGTACCAAGTCGTCGCACTCGTCCCCGCCTCAGAAGAAGCACCAGCGGCGACTTGATATTCCCAATGGCTTCACGTGGTAAGTATGAGCCCTTCTCGCGTTGCACAAAACTCAGCTGATTATATTTCCACGTAAAGAGAACTCATCCGCTTCTCAAGATTCCCATTCTCGGCAAGAGAGCGCCGCCAACATCCGAGACGTTGTAGACGCAGTCCTACGTGAAGACGCAGAAAAGGATAAGATGCTTCGCCCTCCCTCCCCCGGTACTTCGCGATCCAGAAGCGGCAGTGAAAGTCGGCCGGGAAGTTCTGCAAGCAGTCAGAGGAGACTGAGCGGGAGCGTCTGGGACAACGACAAGGAGAAGAAGAACAGAGATATCGTGAAGAGGATATTCGGGCACCGTTTGGTGCCACAGGGTTGGAAATGAGCAGATGTCTTCTTGATATTGGAGTTCGGATCGGAGGGCGGCTGAGAATGGGATGGATTTTGCTGTACTATTAAGACTGGACATCGTTACGAGAGATGAGACCATGAATGAGAAGAGAAAGATTTGAGAAGAATGGCACTGTGACCACATATGCATACTTATCACCTTCCGCGAGCCCCTCTTGTTCTGTAACATGTGTCTGAAAGCCTCTTTGCAGGACATCTCGACGTGGATGGCCCAAGGAGGGTGTCTTGCCAAACGTGCCACCGGTACTTGCGTGATTGTAGATGGAATGCAGATGAATGACGACTGACTGCGCGGTGCGTGTGGTTGTAAGAGAGAGGAGGCCTGCGGACGGAGACCGAAAGACTTCGCGAATGCTTGGCAAAGGTCAGTGCACTTAGCGTGAAGGTTTCTCGCACCAGACTTCACCTCTGCTGTCACGATACAGTATCATCAAGTTCTCAATTCCATCCAACTGTGCTACAAAACCACGGACCGGACTTGACCGGAACTTCGAACTCGGATCTTTTCATCGCCAGAGACGACAGTTGGCCATGCTGCCGGAATGGCACACTGGGCGGCGGGACTTTAACCGTGCAGCCCATTGAGCTTACATACTCTCCAGAGTGGTAAACACCTCGATATGCTGACTACATTTACGACTGCTTGACGCTTGCCAGGCCGACGTTCACGTCTTTCGTGTATTCGCGGCTCGACAATGCAAGCCTCGAGGTTTCCAAATGCGTGGCATTCTCTTGCGCCGACGCCCATACTGTCGCCTCCACGTTCTCGTATGCCCTTTGTGCAATTGAGCATCAACCAGATCAGCAACTAATCCGCGTCCTTTATGACACACGGCACATCAATCAAAAGACATCCTGGAATTAAGTTGTTCCGGCCGACGATGATCACGCCTCAAGTCTACCCCGCGCCTCGGGCGATAAGGCGCTCACTCGTGCTCCATGTCGTGCCTCGCGTACACCGACCTTCTCTCTTCTGTTCCCCTTTGTAACCTTGATAGACATAGCATTGACCATGGCAGCCACGTTGTTCAGTTCTACGATCTCCAAATCTCGCCAAAACGCTGCCCGAGCGTTCTCAACGACCTCCAGCCCACGAGCCAGCATCCTGTTCCAGCTCGGTGCTCTCTCCAACTCACGGGAAACACAGCACTTCAACAAGATCTCAAAGCTGCAGCGATTCGAGCACAGTCCAAATCTGAAATTGATCAAGACCAGCGAGATTGATCCATATCCAGTGCCGATCGAGCGACTACTACAGAATGCACCCGCGACACGTGCCGAGCCGAAGCCTGCAGCCGC
>ANSM01000332.1:0-11868 GCA_000347735.1 Cercospora canescens BHU | reverse complement strand
CTCGCATGATCGCCGCAGCGTCCACGAGTCGGGAATCGTGGCGCCAGCAGCGCTTCCAGCAAACAACTTTCCGACGCGGGTTCGCTCGGCGACTTAATCCCAATCCACGATCGGCCAACCTCCCCTGCACCGCCGCCTGTTGGATTGGCGCGTGTCGGTGAGCGTACGACGTGATGGCCACAATGGACCTGCACTGGGAGCAACACGACGTCTCGACAACGCCACTGTGGCATTATCATCATCTCTCCGCCGCCGGTGTGATTAGTGTAGAGTACAATGCTGTGGAGATGCACTCTGGAGAGCTCTCCATCCAATTCTGCACTTCGTCACTGATGACTGGTGGGGAGCATCCCCAATGCCCCTCCATCGTGCCATGCCAAGACTCATGCAGGGTCTGATCTGATCTGTGGCATTGGAAGTGCAGATGTGACCTGTCTTCACATTTAGTATACATATCCAACTGCAGCCCCTCCTGCGTGCATGTACATCTTCAACACCAACACGACTCCGTACAGTTTGTCTGCCAGGTGCTTGGTGGTGTAGTGTCGGCTCGGGAAGCACGCGGGCCTCCAAACGGACCGAAGCATCGCCAACGTGATGGTACGATTCGCGACGACGCGCTCTCTTCTGTCTGTCTCTCTCCCTTGACTCCCCAAGTAGCTCCACGTCGCACGTCAGGTAAAGCCTCGGGACATCGGAAATATAATCTTGCGAATCACCCGACTGCGAGACATCGCATTCCCTTCTGTCTGCTCAGCCCTCAATCTCCAAGCTCTCAAACCGGCTACCGATTCCAGCCGCGAATCTATATTCCGATGCACCGCTGATTCCCTCAGCGCCGAACCCACCACCAATTCCACCCCCTTCCTCGCTCCCTCCCAAGACTTCCCGCATCCCCCACGCAATCCTCTCCGCCCCCAATCTCGCTCCCTCCAGATTGCCTGCCCCGGGGCCTAACCGCAGCGCCGCAAACTTGCCCGTCACGAACAGCGGCACTCCCTCTTTCCACATCAGATCGTCAGTCAGAGCAGGCAACCCATCATACCCTTCCACCGGAAATTCCTCGCCCATGTTCTTCAACATGCCCAATCTCTCAAAGTCCGACTGCACGCCGGTGGCAAAATACACAAAATGCACCTTCTTCTTCTCCACACTCTCGATCTGCGGCTCCGTTTCAATCTCCCACCACCCTTCTCCTCCCTCCCCCTCCACCTCTTCCTGTCCATGGAACGCACAGCCCACAACTTTGCACCCCTCATGCACCCGCACCTTCCCCTTCTCCACCCAACTCCTCAGCACTTTCGCAAACCTCGGCGTCACGCTCCCACCCCCGCGCGCCACTTTCACCATCTCACTCCTCTCACAATCCGTATCCGCAGACCAGAATGAAGCCTTCTCGTGGTTGCGGAACTTGCCCATCCAGCTGAGATCGACATCAAAAGGTTTGATTTTCAATGTCGACCGAGTGAGATGGTAGACTTGGAGATTCGGTGAAGTGCGGTGATGATGTCGAAGGATGCGGTCGATGATCTGGACGCTCGTGAGCCCGCCGCCCACGACCAGGACGTTCGTTTCTTCGCTTGTCTTCCGCAGTCGATGCAGGCGGGACTGCAGAATCGCGTCGCCGGCGGGATGGAAGGCGTGGCAAGTATTCGGGGGAAATGTCCCGTCGGGACGTGTCGGGAATGGTGCTGGGACTGTCGGTGCATTTCCCGCTCCGATGGCAAGCACTGCGGTGCGGGCGTAGTATGTCGTTCCTTCGGACGTTGCGATCGTAAAGATCTTCTCATGAGGCGATAGATGTTTGACATAATCGTACTGGATGTCAGTCGCCGTGGCTTTCTGAATAAGATCGCGTGGCGAGAGATCGTAGCGAGCGGCGATGGACGCGCAATACGATGAGAAGAGATCGGCAGGAGGGGTGAAGTAGTCTTTCCGGTCACGTTCGTCGATCGTGATGCTGGCTCGCGCTCTGGAGAGGACATCGTCAGCTGTCAACAGCGCTTCGTCGCCGGTTGAAAAGAGCATTGTCATTGCGCACTGTTCGCCGGGTCTTCGATGATTCCTCCGTTTCTTCATCTGGTGTTTACTGAGCTCTTTGCCCACACAGCCTGCAATTTCCATGCATTCATCTTCACGGCCGGCGGCATGGGCATACGCGAGCAAACCCTGTTCCCAAACATCAGCATGCAAATGGAGAGCATCATGCGACAGGAAAAACCCATTACATCTCGATCCCTCGGATCCGGATGAAAAAACATTGGACTTCGCAAGTGACTGATCTCCAGCATCTTGAACAAGCGCTCCCACTTCGCCATCCACGTCTCACCGGAATTATCCAGCACGAGCATCGATGGATGGGAAGATGAATTCGTCGACGAACGGGCTTCAAACGCTCCTTGTTGTAATCGATCACTTCCCAAAGCTCTGACTTTCCCCGTCTTGGAGTTCTTAATCGATGCTTGTCCCGCATGTTTTCGGATCCAGTGGTATCTGTGATGTTCTTCGTCCGTGAAGATCGCGGAAGGTGTGTGCTCTCGGAGACGTGCTGCTGTTGCCAGACCGCATGGGCCGGCTCCGATGATTATCGTGTCGTAGATGAATGGGAGAGTCGTCGTCTCCCTTTCGGGAGACATACTGTCTGCTCGTGAGGAGGGCATTTTCGATTCTGAATGCGACTGAACGCTTTGTGATGAGGCTCGGAGTCTAGATGTCTTGAGTGGTAGGCTGCGAGTCCTTCCATCTTCCTGCTGTCAATGCTTTGAGGTCGGAGCTGGTGTGCCATTAAGGTGGTCCTTCTAGGTATCTACATGAATGGTCTCGCGTCACCGCCGACTATACGTCGCAGATTTGTCGAATATGATGCTCAGTACTGAAGCTGCGATATGCGCAATTACTGTTGCTGTTGAGAGCAAGTATTCGGAACTACGTGTTCGTTGTTGCTCTGATGTGAGTATGTCAGACGGGATGCTGGCTTAGGACCACTCACGCCTGCAACAACCACTTGAAACCCGCCAGGGTATCTTGCACGAACTCTTTGCTGCGATCCAACTCAGGCCAATTCGTCCAGAACATGTGCCCGTACCCATCATACACGTCGAGTCGAGTTTTGACACCATGCTCTCTCAGAACATGCTCATAGATCAAGGCCTCGTCCCGCAGCGGATCGAGCCCGGCAATCTGGAAGTAGCAAGCAGGTAATCCAGCCAGATTGGGATGCAGCAGTGGGTCGAATCGCGGATCGGTAGACCCTTCGCCTGCGAAGTTAGCAGGCGCGTGTTTGGAGAACTTGTCTCCGAACAAAGGATCGTCAACAGATTGCCATCGACTGCGATATTCAGACTTCCACTTCTCGGGTACCACGTCCCACCACAACAGCGAGGGCACCGAAAGATATTGTCCTGTGATGGGAGGGTTAAGGCCATCATCTCGCGTCATCTGGCACATAACAGCAGCCAGATTGCCCCCGGCGCTCGATCCTCCTACAATGAAGCCGGCTGTGGGGTCACCCGGGAGCTCAGAGTGTTGCGCCGATGCTGTCTGCGCCACATATGTGACTACATCGTAACAGTCATCGACGCATTTCGGCCACGGATGTTCCGGTCCCAATCGGTAATCGACATTGATACAGAGTGCTCCGAGATCTCGTGCGAACATGCGGCAGTTCAAGTCTTCATCTGTCAAGTCGCCCATTGTCCAGCCGCCTTCGTGTCTGAACGTAGTTAGCATCTGGGGTGACCAGTAGTTTCAATTGAGTGACGGACAGCATTACCACCACAGGCGATGCCTTTGAGGTGGATTCCACTGGTTTGTAGATCCGGATGGGAATCTGGTACCCGTCTCGAGCTTTGATAGTGCTCGTCTTCTCGTGGACTTCATCGGGGATCGGGCCTGGAACTGGATAGAGATGTCGTAGCTTTGGGAGATGGTCTGCTCTTCGCTGTCGCCATTCTGCATGCGGTCCTCCAGCCTCAGGTCCCGCACGCTGTTCAACGGCCTGTGATTTCTCGAGTCATTCCGTTGCTTTGCACTCTCAAGGTCCGGAAGATCCGAATACCTTTGCTAATTGCGGGGCAATTGTGCCCATTCGCGCGCGATCTTGCTCTGTGGTGATGGGCATTTCTAGTCGATGTCACAGGCTTCGATGAAGCCGTGGAGCATCGCAACATGTGGTATCGTGAAGGCAAGATGATGCGGTGGGTTAAGCTCGGCTCGATGTGTTCATGATGACCAAACTTACACTGAGCAGGAGCTGAGCTCCCTGGCAGCAACACTCTCGCTGCTCCCTTGTGCAGGCAGTGAATTCACACACATCGACGGAAGATGCGGAATATTTCCAAATTCTGAATCTATGATGAACCCGCAACACGCCCACAGCCTGGTAAAGAGATTCACATCGGAGTTTCCTGGGAGTCGAAGAACGATGTTTGGGGCACAAGTCACGGACGCCACGCATCTACACATCCCCTTCACTCATGCGAGAGCAAGATAAACTCAGATAGATGAGACGGAGAGCTATACTGCACCATTCGACAGGCAACTAGCAGGATCGATGTGACGATGTTGCGCTGCCTATCACCAACAGGCTACAGCCCCATTGTTGTGTGGAAGTGTGGGCCTTCTATCAGCCTCCGAAGACTCAACGACAGAGATGACCAGTCTTGAACGCATTTGAACAAGGGTCGAAAATGGTCTGCGGCGTACGATGGCCTCGCGGTTGGCGCATCAAGTGCTTTACACCAAGATCAAGAGGCCGTACTAATCATTGGTCGACTGGTGAGACGGCCCTATATACTTTCAACAGTAGAGTGTCAAACTATACCTCTTGGAACAGTTCTGTGCTAAACTTGCTCGGCCACAGGTGGAGAGCCTATAACATCTGGAGCACCGGATAGGGCTGATCTGTCAGATCGAGATCCGGTGAAACGCATCAAGGATCAGCGCGATGATGCGTTCTTCGAGCGAATGACGGTGCACATGGGAAAAAAAGAACTCGCCTCCTCTTTCAGTCAGGACATGGTCCTACGAATCAGTACAAAATCCAAGCCCCCAGCTGGCGGCAAGAGGGCCAGACATAGGCCGGATCAAAGCAACGTTGGCCGGCAATGACTACCGCAGTCCCGATTTCCTTCTCGGTAGAAAAAGCTTGAGCCTCGTCAGTAGCCAGATCTTCCTCGTCATTCCGATGCATGCGGTAGACTCTGCTCAGTTAGAAACCATTGTCACGTAGAGCGCAGCAAAGATCAGGGCATTCGCTGCAATCAAGCTTGGACAAGAGGTGTACTTATTCTCGATGCTGCATACTCTCTGGCTGCGACGGCTCGGCAAACCACACAAAACGCAGAACCCGGGGTCAATGTACAGGGTGGGCAGTGCTGCAAGGTGTGAAGAGCATGACGAAAAGTGGTGAATGGCAAGCCTGGCATACTCATAAAGCTGCATGGGAGAGATATGCAGGCTCGTCCCTTCTGACAGCTTGACGATGATAATGTTCTCAGCACCCAGTGAAAGGTTCATAACGTGGAGCACGCGTGAGTGTGGGGTTGCGGCTCCAAGTTGAAGTGCTGCCGCATTGAACGATCCAGGATGCACGAGATGGGGGAGAGGAGGGCGGCATCATGAAATGCTCAAGCGCGAACGATTTCTCCTGTTCCTCAAGCCAGGACAAGGGGGCTGAAGACGAATCATCCTTGGAAGGAGCTTGTTGTCTCGCGCCATAGCTCCACCCGCCAACAAGGTCAAGCTGCTTATTCACGATGATCGCACCTTCGCTGGCAGAGCGTGACTATCTCATTTGCGAGTGCGCGCAGAAAAGGTGCACGCCTGTCCAGTATGGGTCGACTTCCGACAGCATGGATCCCCAGCTTTATCACAAGGAGTCTTTTGATATCGCAAGCAGCGACACCCCCACGGTAGCACATCTTTCCGGTAGGACCTTGTGCCGTCCACCAATCATCAGAGTCTGTGGTATGTTCGCTGCTGTGTGAGTGTGACCCAACTCTTTCTTGCGAACGGGAGCTGATCGTACTCCTCGTACACGCTTTGCTGACGACGAGACTTGCCAAGCGGATGTACGTCTTGATCCTGCAGGAATCGTTCCGTACCAAAGCCGTCACTGGCGACAAGTACTCAACCGTATCATCACAGCGACCGATGGAGAAGAAAGTCCTCTCTACGCGAGGATCATCGACCGTGAAAGCAAGGATGGTAAAGGAGTGCCAAGAGCAGCTGCCATTGGACGATATTTCCGGATGTCATGTCCGTCCACCGTCTGCATCTGGTTCGCCTCCTGGTTCAATCTCGTTCAAGACCACACCTCCATGCACTACGCAAAGCTTTGCCTGGCTTGACGAAGCTGCCAAGTTGCACAAGACTTTCAGCTGGAAAGCCACGCCGTCCTTGGTGCGACACGTGGGCTTCATATTAATGGCGGAAGTGAAGCACGCTCGCAGCCCTCAAGATGTAAGCGTGCGCTGAGCTCGCATCACAAGATTCTGTGCTGCACGCTGGTCATGCAAGTGCCCGACCCCATGTGCAGCATGCCCAACCAACAGTGCCAAATCTCGCCCCGGCCCAGGGCCATGCGCAGCCCTCAGCTCTGCGGAGAAATCTGAACTGGGCAGCGCAAGGCGAGTGCCATGTATCGGGGCGTGCGTCTGCATTATTTGCAACATGCAACGTTGTTTCGTTAGTGAGTGCGCCTTCCGAGAAGGTTCGCCAGATGCATGGCTCAAAAGCGGACGGTTAGGATCTAGGGTAGCTCTCTAAAGCCTAAGGTGTGATCCGTGAACACACGAACTTGCGGGCGGATGCATCCTCACAAAGCGTATAAAGCACATGCCCCGACTTTCCTCCGCGCGCCCCTCTCTGCTGCTGTTGCGTCCCAAGGACATCATGTTGCACGCCAAGCCATCGTACATCAACGAGAAGGAGATCTCCAATGGCAGCACGCCTTCCGCGGACAGCTTTCAGCTAAAGCCGCTGGGGCAGAATTCACTTGATGGGCCAGATGGCGAAAAGTCGGAAGCTGAGAAGGCTGCATTGGTGAGCTCGACTTCGGGGCCGCAAACGTATGTCCTACCTGCTAACGGAGCACTCCAGGACAAACAGGTCTTGAGGAAAATCGATGCATGGATCACGCCATGGTTCTGCCTGATGTACCTACTCTGCTTCCTCGACCGAACGAATATTGGTCAGTCGGCGTACGCGACCTATGCAAGACGATCGGGCCTAACATTCATCAGGCAACGCCAGACTCACCGGAATGGAAAAGGATCTCAACATGAAGGGCCGCGATTACAACACCGCGTTGACTGTGTTCTTCATCGCGTATGCTGGAGCTGAACCCTTCACCAATTGTGAGCAAGACACAAGATTTCGCCGTGCAGCAATCCGCTAATTCGGTTGCAGTGCTCATGAAGAAAATCGGACCTCGCGTCTTCTTTACCTCAATCATGATCAGCTGGGTATGCAAGAACCGTCTTTGGATTGACGATGATCAATCTCTGACACCCGACAGGGACTGTGCATGATGTGTACAGGATTTGTCACCAGCTATCAAGGCCTCCTCGCAGCCAGATGGTTCCTCGGCATCACAGAAGCTGGATTATACCGTAAGTGCGGCTTCTCGACGAGATCACGTGAGCTCGAGGGGAGGCTGACGTACGGCAGCTGGCGTGCAATACTATCTGTCCTGCTGGTACAGGCGCTCGGAACTTGGTGTCAGATTGGCAACATTCTTCGCGATGGCGGCTCTTGCGGGCTCCTTCGGTGGCCTTCTAGCCGCAGCGATAGCCAAAATGCATGGCGTTGGAGGCAAGCCTGGCTGGGCATGGTAGGCATCTTCATGAAGCCCAATTTGTTACTGCATCATTGACGAACTAAAGGATCTTTATTCTCGAGGGGTTAGCAACTATCGTCGCTGGTATCGTCTGCTGGTGGATGGTTTTTGACTGGGTGAGTTTTTAGCAGGGCCCATCTTCGACACAGATTCATTGATACTGCCCTCTACAGCCCGCGACCGCGCGCTTCCTTACCCCCGATGAGCGCCTTCGTGTTCGATATCGCCTGGCCGCCGACAATCAAGCCGGATCGGGGGAACATTTTGACAAACGCCACATTTACGCTGCTCTCAAGGACTGGAAGACATGGGCACATTCCCTCTTGAACATGGGCACGTTCATGCCGCTCTACGCGTTCAGTCTGTTCTTGCCAACGATCGTGGCAGGCATGGGCTACGAAGGCACCCACGCTCAGCTGTTGACTGTGCCTCCATATGCTGTAGCGGCCTGCGTGACAATCTTCATCGGATGGCTGGCTGACCGTACAAAACAACGCGGCTTCTGCACTATGGGAATCGCTTCCCTCGCAGTCGCCGGCTTCAGCATGCTCTTGGCAAGTGACAAACCTCACGTCCAATATGCTGCGACTTTCCTTGGCGCGATGGGGATCTACCCTGCCTTGCCGAACAATATCAGCTGGGCTGCGAACAACACAGAAGGCACGTACAAACGTGGTGTGCTGATCGGAATCATCGTCGGGATGGGCAATATCAACGGCATCGTTTCATGCAACATCTACATGAAATCCGAGAAGCCTCGATACCGGACCGGACACGCAACGATCCTGGCCTATGTCATCATATGCGAGCTCCTGGTCGCTGCTTTGACACGCGCCAAGCTGGCTCGAGAGAATAAGAAGCGAAAGTCTGGAGAGCGAGACAACATGCTTGATGGTTTGACGGCGGATCAAATCATCGTGCAAGGTGACAAACGGCCCGACTTTTTCTACACATTGTGAGGGTCTGGAACTCTGACAACTCTACATTTCGTTTTTACACTAGATACATGGGAATGCCTTCGTTCGTACATCATCTACACAAGTAGTCTTGACGAAGACGTGCTTCCGGCCAGTGGCTTACTGCATCGCGTGTCTTCGGCGATCTGAACTCAATGACTGCTCTTGGTGCTCGTCTCTCCACGGCGAAACCCAGAGAACAGCGCGGGGTCCATCGTGCTATTCTTCAAGGGTTTCGCCAGTGAGCTTCCTGAAGCTTGTCAATCCAGCTTGTGAATCTCGTCCATTCAGAAGCTTCCGTTATTGCTGCAGGCTTAGCAGATTGGGGCGTGGCCGAGACGATCCTCCGAGTGGCAGGATAGCAGCAACCTATCATGCTACATACAACTCGTCGCATTGACAAATTCCCTCTAGTCGCAGTTCGAGAGCGGTGGGATATGAAGATGATCGTCGCTGTCACTTTGACGGATGGATAATACTTATAAGGCTGGTCCGCGCTGCAACCTCTTGTCCCGATTTCTAGCTACTAACATCACGTTCGCAGAATGAAACTTTCTCTGGCGCCATTAGCTCTGCTACTTGCTGCAGTCTGCGCTGCGTAAGGTGACTACTTGATCGATGAGCATGTATCAGACTAACTCATTTCCAGACCTTTACCTTTGGAGGAGTCCACAATTGCCGCACTTTGCAAGCGACAGGCATGTAGCGATGGATCAACACGGATTTTGGAGACAAATGGGCACACAGGTTGTTATGATGGTTACATAGGCGCGAGTGAGTACGAGAAAAAGATTTGCAATTTCACCTGGCCGATTGGACCACAGAGACATACGCAGGATATTAGTGGCAGATGGGCGATGCATAAGGGGGAGATGCTGGCCACATGATGTTTTCGTGCCAGTCCGTCCGGTGCCTAGAGACTAGTGACGTGTGGGCTGTAGACATTACTATGGAGACAAAGCCGTTGACCTTCATCATGTCAGAAGTGGGACGAATGGCGCGGAACAAGCCCATTAGCCACCAGTCACTGTATTAGAAGACTTCCATCAATCGCTACAAGTAGAGAAGGTGATGATCAGTGAGAGGTAGGACCTGTAGCGAGCATGACCGTCGAAGATCCTTGCGCGCGAAACGGCACAAGCTCTACAGCCTACACTATACATGGTGATCTCTCTGTGATATCTGGTAGGCCTTTGTCGTATTCTACATAGAGCAAGATCGTGATGAGCTGCTGAGGACACTCAACTAACTCGGTGTTGTGGCCGACAAGAATAATCTTGATTTCGGTAGTGCGAGTGAGCAAGTGTGTTCTCAGTGGCAAAGCCGAGTACAACAAGCTACAAGGCGCAGCAGGCAGCGATGAAATCATTGAATGCCGATATTTTAAGCCTAGTTGTTGTCGATACACCCGATTACCGGATCATATATTCCGATAAAATGCTGGGAAACAATCTAAGCGAAGACTCTCGCTTCATGTATATCTGGATATGAAGCAGCTCTAAGCTTGTACAGGTCAAATGAACGCACCTGAGCAAGAATCTACGAAGATGGAATTCTGACTGCAGACAGCAACCACTCAGCGCAAACCTGGAGCCAATGGAACTTTTGGCTCTATGATCACAAGACAGGGAAGAGAGGCTGCGAAAGGTTCGTTGGATGCTCAGCTCACACAGCTAGTCTCTGTCATTGCACAAGGGCAGCACAAATGAAGCTCTAGCTCTTTGTGCTACCCCAAATTGTGACCTGCCGTCTACCGCGACGCGTTAACAACCTTCTGTGATCGAGGTAAGACCAGTCGTGGTCAAAGTGCATATTGATAAGAGACACAGGACATGTGAAAGTAGCTCATCTGCCAAAGCACCGTCTCCAAACCCAGCGGCTCCGTATTTGGCTGCAAATTTGGGAGGGCCAGCATCAAGGTAAACAATCCCAAGAAATGATCATTCTTTTCGTACCGAAAGTCTTCTCGTCCTTGAAAAATATTCATGCCTATCAAGCAGTGCTCCTAGTCACTGTGCACACGCTCTTTCCTTTCTGCCCTATACCCAGATGCTTCTCCTCGACCCAGATCCTGGCTCTTGCATGGTTTTAGGGAGGCAACGGCTTGATTGATGCTACTCATTCTATACTATTCTAGCGCTGTAGTCTGGAGTCAATGTTGACCTAAATCTCTACTTCCAGTGCATAAGATCGGATTCCTTGTAGCCTCCCAGGATCATTGAGGACACCATTCCTGTAGCTAGTCCTGCTATTTTACTTCATGAGATCATTCTGTTGGGAAGAATACCACTTTGGGTCATCTGGGACCCCTCCGGACGAGATGTCAATATACTCCAACACTTTGTGCCCGAGGCGATTTCGAAGATGTTTCTCCGGTTGACTCTTGTGCTGCGCCAAGAGGTATGCTGCTCCTTTATTGACTGAAATATCGAGGAGAACATGATAGCACCAGCTGCCGCCGGCAGATCGTGCATCATCAAACCATGATGGAACCCTGTCTTACCGCTGCGACATGAGACAGGTTTTGACGACGATTGAGCTTGTGTAGAATTCCTTCAATGGCGCAGACTATGGCCGAGTGGCTCATCAGTCTCGCAAGCACCTGGGTGCAGGATGTTGTAGTCGTGACCAACATCACATGCTGCTGATGCATGATGCATCCCTTGTTCATCCACGAGAATGGTCCAGATCTCTCAGAGTTCATGCGAAAGTGCTCACCAGATGCCTCGAATTGATATGATCAACAAATTGATTATATGGTCAAAGCATAGCAGGTGCCAACACATTGTTGGTTGGTATGAGCTCGACCATACGTCTCCTGATCGTCTCACATGCTGCAGAGAGACTCGGGATTGTGAGTGGTATTGTGAATAGACCTTTTGGAGCCTCAGGCACCATTGAGCCTTGCGGCGGCCTTTTCCGATTGGTTCATCTAACTAACGTGTGTGATAGGCATCCGTATCAGACACGTATGTGTATCAGGCCAAATCAGGCCAAAATTCGAGATTCTGGAAATGTAATATTTCGACAACGCGTAGGTATATCGCCTTCATATTCCGGCTCCTACTTTTC
>ANSM01000318.1:0-17373 GCA_000347735.1 Cercospora canescens BHU | reverse complement strand
GTAGGATCGCCTGCAGCCACGTTGGTGGGGGGCCGAGCGCCGCCCGCGAGCCACTTATCACCTTTCAGCAGCAGCAGAGTCCGAACGACTGGAGATGTACGGTGTCACATCTGTGCGCTAGGAGAATAGCATCCTTCGCTTGCGATAAGAACAGGTATTGATCGACCGAGACAGTGGATCAGCCGCAGAGCGACAGTGTCACGCAAGAAAGCAACTTTCTGCGTCTCGTGGCTCCTAAACTTGCCGCGTGCTGAACCACAGCTCACCGAGCGCGAATGTTATTCTATTATCGGTAGTGAAACCGCTCATCATTCTTGTTAGCCCCGAATGACTGGTTGGCCCGTAGTGATGGTCACAAGAGCTTCCAGCTAGCGGATAATTGCTTCTGTCTTCCATGCATATTCCATATGCAAGCTAATATCAAACTCAGATGAGCCCTTACCGAAATGCCTCGCCAACACCTTTGCTTTCCGGTCCAAGCCCGATAAGCACGCGATCGAAAGTTGTCAACCGCGTAGTGAACCGCCGCATATAGCCGCTTGCCTTGTGCCAATGCCGCCTCAGGTGTCATCCGGGGGGCCAATTGATACCAAGGTCGAAGCGCGCTATCTGTAGAAGGCAGGTCAGCGGCCGTCCCTATCTTCGCTGAGACCACCGATGCGGTAGCCGCGACGTTTTGGGAAGGCAATTCAGGAGTTAATGTGATACAACATGCATGCCTATGCGGCACCTTGAGGACTATGGTAGCATTGCCATACCACGCTCGATAGTCTGAAAGAGTCAGGTGGAACAGCAGTAGTGTAGTCACTAACAGAAGGGACGTGCACACAATCGTAGGTGCTGTGAATGTCAGGTAGTCGTTGTTTCCCAGAAATTGTAGTGCTGGCGTCTTCTGGTTTCCTCAGACATGCGCAGAACCTGATTTGCAGCCTATCCGCGAAATTTGCAAAGATTGGTCGTCTTACAAGACGTGGCTTCATACTCAGGAAGGTCATGGGAACCTCACGACTCCAGCCCGGCGTGATTCGCAGACGCGCTTCAAGAAATATGTCTCCAGTGGTAGCTCCTAGACAACCAATCATCTTCTGGACTCCGAGTCAAGTTTGACGAGCCTATACGAGAGAGTATGACTTTCGGCCTGGCGAAGTTTGTTTGAGCACCGCGATGCAAGAGAAAAAAAATCAGCGCACTGCACGGTCTCGTTTACTCCTTGAAGCTATAGTAGCTGCCATGTGCCGATTTGCCGTCATGATTCGGGTTCAAGAAAGATAAAATTCGAAGTTGTTGGGTCGTGTCTTGGACTTGTCTCAGCGGATCCAGAAGATGCGATAAGGTCGCGAAGAACGATAGTGTCTGGCGCCGTCATTTTCTCCCATTCACTCGGACGCCACCTAGATCGAAATTCTCACTCGCAGGCGCCGCAAGCTTGTTTCGACACCAGAGATGTGTCCTTCGGGCATGAGCCGGGCGTCGTGAGCGCCTCGTGCTCTCGTACAGCGTCCATTTGAGCCACTATCGTTACCCGCGTCGTAGGCCTGCATCGCGCAAAGGCTATAAGAGGAAGTCTCAAAGCTGAGTTTCCGCGGTCGAGCTGTCGGTGAGCTGTTGGCGTTGGACTGGTCGTAGACGAGAAAGACTCCGGAGTTGTGATGGAGAGAATCGAGTTGCGTCTTGGCGCTCATGCCGCCAGACGGCTCGAGCACAATGCGACAGTGACACCGAAAAACCTTCGCTGTTCGTTCCACCGCATTGCGCCTCGAGAACATACCAAAAAGATACAGCACGAAGCGCGGCTTCTGCAGCTCAGAGTATGCTACGGCCTGTGAAGCCACAGAACTCGTCTGCTAGAGCCTCTCAACAGGTTTGAGGCAACCACTATTCGAAACTTGTACACCCGATCGCTTCTGAAGCAAGAAGTCCCTATACTCGTATCAAATGTTCCGCTGACATTGCCATCGATGTTAGTGTCGACACCGAATTGGATCTCTACACGAGCCAACCCCAATATTCGAGGCCAGCATTCGTGACTGCGATTAGAAGTTCGCCTGCTCACACCACAGCGGCTCACGGAACCCGTGATGCAGGCGAACTCAGTCCAGGCCGATTCGAAGGCTCGCCATTAGCGCTTGCTCCTTCTGCCGGCTGATACCCATGTCGAAGTGATTGTATCGCGTAGCAGCAATGTTGCGGCTGCGATGGGTGTAAGCGATATCGCTGATTCTGGCTAAATTGAGGCTGCTCTGGACTTGGCCTCGATATGAATCATGTTCGTCGTCAAAGCAGCCGGAACCAGGCGCGCTGGATTCCAATTCATCGACAGCCGCCATGTCCCGCTGTTCGTCGAGCGCAACACCCTGCATGACATAGTTCTTACGCTAATTTGCCTCATGAGCTCGAAGCAATGTCCCGCATGGACCCTGCGAACGCTTCACCACACCAGCACAACATACGGGCGTCTTTACGCAGGAACTGCTGCCATCTGGCGGTTGCGCGTGCATACGTCAATAGATTCTTGTCACGAATCCACAGTTGACGGACCAAGTTCTTACCGATGCCGTGCAACCCATGCATTGTTATCACTGTCGTAACAAGTCTTGGCTATTTTGGGAAGAGGTGTGGTAGCTAACCAGCTTTCCGCGGGCAGGATCGCTCGGCGTGACGCAAGATGCGGCAGCTACATAGCGAAGGTATACGAACGTCAGTACACCATTGCGAATTCGCTTGCCACACCCAAGGTCTCGGCCTGCCGGGACACGGCTTTGCCCATCCATACCGGTACTCATGTAAGGAGCGGCCTCCGCACCAGAAATCAAGATCAAGGCACACACGTCCATCATCATCAATGCCATTGTCATCCTTCTCTACACCTTCACACTACTCCCCAATTGACCGACGACAATAGGTTGAGTGTAGGGACTCGTACCGATTGAAAGCAAAAAGAAAAGAACGAAAATAAAATCATCAATGTCAAACGCTCGAGCATACAGACCTAAATACAACATTGACCTCCAACCCACCAAACCTCGCTCAAGCAAAGACCCACAGCGAGGGCCCTCAATCCCCTCATCGACCCCAACCCCATCCCCATCAAGAAATACCTTCGTCCTCCCTGAACGACCCAAGAAAACAGACCCTTCCCGCAAACACTACCACTATGACGACCCCCGCAGGTCAACGCCGCCCACCAGTCGACCCCAAGATGTGAGCAGCAAAACTCCAGGGATCCGGTCTTCGAGGTCCTCGAGCGATCCGACGAGAAGTCCTCGACCACGATACCTCGACGTGGAAGGAGGCAGCAGCGGCAGCAGGAAACAGCATCGGAGCCAGCCGAGACGAAGTGAGCAGCGAGATGGCAGTCAAGTTCGGTTCTCTCCGTTCGTGACTGTCCGGACGTATAAGTGAAGAGTAGACCACATTGGAGGTCTGTCGTCACGTATCAGTGGTGACGGATGACGGGTGGGATTGGCCTGAGAACAGTTGACCGCAAGGAGGCCAGGGCTCGGACTGAGTGGCTTGAAAAAGCTGTTATGAGATTCACACCAACCGAGTCCCCCCGCGCGGAGGTATCTTGGATGTTCACGTACATGCATGGATGAGGAACGATCTGTACGATAGCGGGCGTGCTGTTTCATTCCAGTAATAACTATGGGTGTCTTTTCTTGTTCCTTAGCGTCATGTAAACTGTAAGCAAAGTCCAGAAAAACAAGGACGTGCCACTGAGCCATTTTCCATTCTCTGCAATGCTCGATCTTTGCCTTCAGCATTGATAGCTGTCTGGGTCTCCAAATGCTCCACAGCGTCAGCCAGTTGTTATCATCAGATCATGTGCTTCCGATGACAGTCCTCATCTGCGCCGTGTTCGTGAAACTTGCATACACTGGCCTCGTCCCATGTGTTCGAATTGTCTCCGTCATAAGCCTTTTTGGCCGCGACAATGGCGACGTCATGCAGCAGCCTAGTTGGCGACTGATCCGATACCAGTTGGGCAAGATTGGTCGACGAAGCGATGGCGTATGCGATGAGTTGACACAGACCAGACTCGGCGTCGAGCAACTGATAAATGTAGTTTAGTGTTTCAGGGTAAGTTGGAATCCAGATGCAGTCGTCACAGCGCCATTGCTCGAACATGAGTGCAACAGCATCAGCGATGGCATCTTTGAAGCCGGAGTCTAGTAGCTTCCCACCCAAGTCGTAGGCGCGGGCGATTGCGACCCAGATTTCGAAATCGTGATTATCGTCATCATTGTCGTCGAGGAAGTCGATGCACAGTCTGCCAGTACACAGCCAGTTCAAGTAGACGTTGAAAGCACAACTGTCACCAGCTAACCTCAAAGTCCAGACACCATCCGCTGTTGATTGCATGCTAAAATCGAGTGCTGGCCGGCAGATGCGCAGCAAGCGCTCATTGATGGTGAACGTGCCCGAGGATGGAACGGAGTTGAAGCGAATTGATCTTGTGGCGAAGCTGTAGTACGTTAGCGTGGAAGATGCTTCACAATTCTCGAGACACACTCAATGATGTCGTGTCTGTGTAGATACAAATGGCGTGAGAGATCGGTCTGCCCTCTATAGCAATTCTGAGGCGGGTAACCTCGAACCTTGTGCTCATGGAAGTCGCAGCGATATGCCATCTGGAGAATTGAGTGTTTCGAGTAGCCATTTTGAGCCTTGAGCAACTTGACAAGATCAATAATGAGGGCATATGGCCAATTCTCGTCAATGGAATCGATCTCGTCCTGTCGCCACGCCAATTCGCAAGTCACGAGGGATCTGATTGGCGACTCTGGCCGTGTGATTTCGTACAGAGTGTGCAATGCCTCGACCGAAGGCAGACCTGTGTGACCAAAGCACATGGCTGCGGCATCTGTGAGCGCGTCTTTGAAGTGGCTGTCGATGAGCTTGTCGCCGAGAGCGTAGCTGCGGAACACGCGAGTCCAAGCAGCATCCAGTGCTTGTTTGTCAGCGCCATCCGCAGTCTGTGGCATGTCTAGGTAGATCTTGCGACGGTAGAGCCAGTTCATGTAGATGTTGAAGGCTTGCTCATCGTCTTCAGCCATTTCAACGACGCGGCTCTTACCCTCGCGCCACTTCCGGTCGAGGGCGGTCGCGAAATAGACAGAGCTCTTACGGATCAAGGCTTCGTGCACATGGAAGCATTTCCGACTTGGACCGACGATCACGCGAATCTCTGCAGACGAGAAACTGCACGACAAGTCAGTGGGCTCGACTGGGTGGATGGGGGCGAAAGTACTCTATCGCCTCATCGGCACGCTTCAGTATGTTTGGTATCGGCGCGTAGACGCTCATCGTGGTCGATGTGTTTGTGTTGGTTGATGTGTCAGCTGAAACTTGTGGTGCGCTGACAGTTTGTTTCCTTCATGAGCTGCCGAAAGTGAAGTGCGCGCAGGCGACAGCCTTCAGGCTCCAGACCTCACGTAGGCGTCGCTCAATGACTGGGTCGGTTCAATTCGTGTCAGGAACATACCGCATCTAATCAGTCCATGTCCATTGCGTCTGGGTCGTCTTCTGCATCGTCCAACTCCGTCACATAGCCCATACCGTATCCGTGTGCCACTTCTGTTGGATCGTCCGTGATTTGCCCATATTGACGATCCATATCCCTCTGCCTGGCCTCCATCGCAGCCCTCTCACGCGCACGTTGTCTCGCCTCCACTATCGCGTGCCTGACCGCATCGTGGCTTTCGTCCACCGACAGCGACTTTGGCACACTATACAGCACCAGCTCTTGGCCCTCCACGTCGTCACTCTTGCCGGTCAAGACGTGCTTCGGGATCCTACTGAAGTGCTTCTCGATGTCCGGAAGAAAGATCAACCTCTCTTCGCTCGGTTCGGACTCCGCCAATTCAGCGTCCATGTCATGGATGAAGACACGATCGCGCGTCTCATCCACCTGCATCATACCATCTGCGTCTCCCGCGGGAGCGGTGCTCGGTGTGCTCAGCGTAGGCTTCGTCGGCTGCGAGGAGCCCGAGACGGGGATATAGTAGGAGCTGCTCGCGTGGGTGCCATTGATGCCAGGCTCTGCGGAATACTGTGTCAGGACCCCAAGTCTGTCGTGACAACAGAAGCCGTACTCACCCAGATTGAGCAAGTTGAAGCGTTTGGCGAAACGCTCGTAGTCATTCCAGCAGTTCTGCGCAACTGACTCATCGGCTTTACGCTTTGTCCCTCCTCCACCGCGAACACCCTCACTCGCCTCCCGCGCGCCATTGACCGACATCACTTCCGTCTGCATCTTTCATCGCTGCTGTTGTCGCGCACGTCTTCGCGCCAGACCGGCATTCATCTCATCAGATCACCTGCAGTAGGGTCGGAGGGAGCGCGGCGTTGAAGTCGTCAGGAACGCAGCTGCATGCGAAGCTTCTCGACCCTCCTCCGCTTCTTCAAGCCTGCTCCAGGAATTTCTAGAACATCCGCCACAAAGGCCACCACCGCGCACACACCGCCACCTCGTGTTCCCCTCCACCTCTACTCCTTCCACAGAATGGCCTCCACGACGGGCCAAGAGCCTGAGTGGAGCGCCGTCAAGGTGCGCAAGACTTTCATCGAGTAAGTCGCTCTCATGATATCCATCCATCCATCCTTTCCCACTAGCGCCATTGAGCAAGGGCAACACTGCATATGCCTCTGCACGCAACAATCCTCTCTTCCTTGCACGTTCTCCATGCATCGCTCATCGCCTCGACTGAGAGTGACGGCAATATCTTTCCGCCAAGGTTTTGCAGATGATCATTCGAGTCACATTCATGCTTGTCACGGAGCGCCACGGCGAACACCACTGACAGTAGCCAAGGTACTTTGAAAAGAATGGCCACACCTTTGTACCTAGCAGCAGCGTGGTGCCGCTCTCGGATCCCACGCTGCTCTTCACCAATGCCGGCATGAATCAGTACAAGGCCATCTTCCTGGGAACAGTAGATCGTGATTCGGACTTTGCCAAGCTCAAGCGTGCTGCCAATTCACAAAAGTGCATTCGTGCTGGTGGTAAGCACAACGATCTCGATGATGTCGGCAAGGATTCGTACCACCACACATTCTTTGAAATGTTGGGAAACTGGTCATTTGGCGACTACTTCAAGGAGGAAGCCATCAAATTCTCCTGGGAGCTGCTCACCAAAGTGTACGGGCTGCAAACAGACCGACTGTACGTCACATACTTTGAAGGCAAGCCCGACGCGGGGCTCGAGCCCGACCACGAGGCCAGAGACTTTTGGCTCAAGCAGGGCGTGCCCGAAGATCACATCTTGACTGGAGATATGAAAGACAACTTCTGGGAGATGGGCGACCAAGGCCCATGTGGACCGTGCTCCGAAATACACTACGACCGCATCGGTGGACGTAACGCATCCGACCTTGTCAACCAAGACGATCCGAACGTGATTGAGATCTGGAACAACGTCTTCATCCAGTACAACAGAGAACCTGACAAGTCATTGAAACCGCTGCCCAACAAGCACATTGACACTGGCATGGGTTTCGAACGTTTGGTCTCCATACTACAGCGAAAGTCGTCAAACTACGACACAGATGTCTTCACGCCGCTGTTCGCTCGCATTCAGGAAGTCACTGGTGCTCGTCCGTACCGAGGCAAATTCGGCGCGGAAGATGCAGATGGCATCGACACTGCTTACAGAGTTGTCGCGGATCACTTGCGACTGCTGACGTTTGCAATCTCGGACGGTGGTGTGCCCAACAATGTCGGGAGAGGATACGTTGTTCGTCGTGTCCTGAGGCGTGGAGCACGCTATGCTCGAAAATATTTCAACACCAACATTGGCAACTTCTTTTCAAAGCTCGTGCCGACTTTGGTCGAGCAGATGGGCGACATGTTCCCAGAAATCAAAAAGAAGCAGGAAGAGGTCAAGGAGATCCTGGACGAGGAAGAGGTCTCCTTCGCCAAGACACTCGACCGTGGAGAGAGCATGTTCGAGAGGTACGCACAAAATTGCAAGGCAAGCGGCACGAAGACTTTGGCTGGTGCAGATGTGTGGCGACTTTACGACACTTACGGATTCCCGGTGGATCTTACGCAATTGATGTGCGAGGAGCGCGGACTCGAAATAATCGACGAGGATGTCGCTCAGGCACAAGAGAAGGCACGCCTTGCATCCATGGGGGCAAAGAAGGAGGGTAAGTACTGAGCATCCGACACGGATATGTTGAGCAAACCCACTAACACATTCCAGGCGCAACTCTCGTCAAGCTCGATGTACACGATATCAGTACGTTGGAAAAGATGCCAGATGTGTCGAAGACGGATGATTCGCCCAAATTCCAACGCGAGAACATCAAGGCCACCATCAAAGCCATTTACCACGGCCGTAAATTCCTTCAGTCGACAGAGGAGATTCCTGAAGGCGAGCAGTTTGGCGTCATCCTCGACAGGACGAACTTTTACGCTGAACAAGGTGGACAAGAGAACGATACTGGCCGCATTCTGATCGACGGTGCCGCTGAAATCAAGGTTGAGAATGTGCAGCAATATGCTGGATACGTCATGCACACCGGTTATGTTGGCTATGGTCAACTGAAGGTCGGGGATGAGGTTCTGGCGGAATACGACGAGCTTCGGAGACAGCCTATTCGAAACAACCACACCGGAACACACATTCTCAACTATGCTTTGAGAGAAGTCTTGGGAGACGACGTCAATCAGAAGGGATCTCTCGTTGCACCAGAGAAGCTTCGTTTCGATTTCAGCCACAAGGCCGGCGTGACAGACGAAGAGCTCGCAAAGATCGAGGAAGTCAGCACGAACTACATCCGCCAGAACTGTGAAGTATATGCCAAGGATGTGCCACTCGCCACTGCTCGTCAGATCAACGGAGTCCGCGCTGTGTTTGGAGAGACATATCCGGATCCCGTGCGTGTCGTTTCCGTCGGAATGTCGGTGGAAGATCTTCTGGAGAACCCATCGGATCCTAAGTGGAATGATATTTCGATCGAGTTCTGTGGTGGTACGCATGTCAAGAGCACAACTGAGATCAAGGACCTCGTTGTCATTGAAGAAAGCGGCATTGCCAAAGGCATCCGCCGCATCATCGCCGTCACTGGTCAAGAGGCCCACAAAGTGCAGGCCGAAGCCGAGACATGGGACAAGGAAGTCTCCGCTCTGGAGCGCCTCCCGTATGGCGCAGATAAGGAGGCCAAGACGAAGCATCTCACTGTGGAACTGAGTAAAGTGGAAATCTCCGCGCTGCAGAAAACTTCCCTTCGCAATCGCGTTGCTGCCGTTGCAAAGGCCAACCTGGATCAGCAAAAGGCCGCCCAGAAGGCGGAGAACAAGAAGGTCCTCGATGCCGTGACGGATCACTTTGCCAACAATGCTGATTCCAAGACGCTTGTACTGTCTCTTCCCATCTCCGCCGGAAGCAAGGCTATTCAAGAGACAATCAAGGTGGTACAGAACAAGCAAAAGGAAAATACCGTGTACTTGCTCGGCAAGACCGACGACGGAAAGGTCGTGCACGGTTGCCACGTTTCTGCTGACGCTCAGGCCAAGGGCGCCGATGCTTCAAAGTGGTCTGGTGAAGTCGCTGCTCTGGTCGGAGGCAAGGCGGGAGGCAAAGGTGCCACTTCGCTCGGACAGGGCACGGAGGGTTCGAAGGTTGATGAGGCTGTTGAGGTTGCGAGGAAGTATCTCGAGAGTCTCAATTTGTAAGTGACCTGTTTACTCTCGGCTGTGTTGTTGACAGCACCGAGACTCGAGTCGAGCATCAGATCTCGTCATCTGTCCATTTCACGACGAATGCAATGCCATGCAGATGAAGAACCGTGTTGATGATTCGTCGCCTTTTTCTCCCTCAAAGCAAACGAACTCGTCCCCGCAAAGCAATCCGGGATGATTTGTTCTACTGGACACACCACAAAACTCTTCTGACCGCCCTTCCTTTCCCTCTGCCGCGCCAACGTTTCTTCCTTCCTTTCTTCCGCATCTCATCATCGTCATCATCACCTGATCCCTCCCTCCCTCGTCTGTGCATTCCTAGTGTCACTTCGTCACTTTACCCCTTTCAGTCACTTCTTTGTCGATCATTTCGGTGACGCCGAAGGACTCGAGTCTTGATCCTGGTAGTCCCGTCCTTGCCGTTTCGGAGTGGCCTTTAGTTCTGCGGTCTTCCGTTAGCTGCCGTGGGAGTTGGAACAAGACAGTCGTGACCCGTGTGCGTTTGGAGAAGGATCGAGTTTGGAAGGGTGGAGTTTGGGGACGGCGTGGCCGAAAGAGAGACGGAGGACGGGCATGGAGCAAGGGTCTTGGGAGCTTGGCGCGGTGGAATTGGAGTTGGAGATTGTTGGAGTTGAGAGATGGGAATGTGAAGTCGTGGGCTGTGAATTGGTAGTTGTGAAGTCGTGGGCTGTGAATTGGTAGTTGCGGGTATGGGTGAGGTGAGTCGGGTGCACGTATACAGCGGCGGACTGTGATGCAAAAGATGCGCACTTCGACCATCGTCAACGACACAGAATTCAAGATGATATGCATTCCTTCCTTCCCTCTGATTCATCGATTGACGGATTCGTGTATGTATACACGCACATTTCGAGTCTCCCTCTGATCAGTCTGGCCAATATTCTGAAAATCTCACGCCATCACTGACCGCATCTCTCTCTCTCTCTCTCTCTCAGAGCTTTCTTCTCCGCCCAAGCACACCTTGGCTCCCGCACTGCTTCCTCCTCCAAGACTCCGCACGTCATTCCCCAGCTAGCTTCGTCGAGCTAGTAAGCACCAGTTAGTAGTGTCGTAATCAAGTCCATCGGAGTCGCCATTAGTAGATTTCAGAGTGTGAGAGTTCGAATTCAAAGCGAAGCATTCTCTGGCTTGTCGGTCATGTTTGTATACCTCACCCGATTTTCTTCACACTTCACTCACCTTCGCTTGCTCCGCTGCACTCCAAAAGGGACATTGCTCAACACTCCAGTCACACTCATCAGTTCACCAACAAGCACGGCAGTGAAAAGTGAAACGACAGACACGTCTTGGAAGACCACAGTATGTTTTGCACACCTGTCGATGAATTTCTCAGAGTTTTGAGTTTCTAGCTAGCTCTTCTTTTCTCAAGACGCTTTCCTCGCATTGATTGGATTTCCCGTCTACCGTCCCGCTTAAACGCACCAAGAAAAACACAAGGACCTCTCGTAATCTCATGACAAAAGGAGTCGCGGCAACCTTTATGCTGCGCCAGCAGAGACCGGAGGCTGGATGACCTTGGTCACCTGCGCGCCAGCGCGCACGATGCGGTTGCCATCAGAATCTTTGTAGATGGTCGAGCCCTGGCTCTCCTTCTCGGATCGCTTCCAGATCTCGACCTCCATTCCACCGCGAATAACACCCACGCGCATTGTCGAGAGAAGATTGTGTGCGGCGTTGCTGTGCATGTAGACACCGCCGTTGAACATGGCGGTGGCGTCCTTGCCGAGTCCGCTGCGGATCATGGCCTTACCACCTGGGTGATCGTTGATGAAGTCGGAGACGTCGTGGACGACACCAGCGACAGCGATGAGAGCGCGGCCATTCTTGACCTGATCAACATAGTCGTCCCACTCGAGAACTGGGAGCTGCTCAAGAGGAACACCCCAGTCGAGTTTGGCACGCTTCTGATCGAGCTTCTTCTGCTGCTGCTGGAGACGGCCCTTCTCGATTTCGTTGGCGCGGAACTGCTTGAGGTCGTAGGCAAGGCCGAACTGCTTCATTGTCCAGATGAACCACTTGGTAGGGTCGTACTGGTGCCACTCAATGGCGTTGCGGTAGTCGGACGGAAATTCGTGGTGGAAGTTGTGGTATCCCTCGCCGAGGGTCACCAGCGCGGTGATGACGTGATCACGAGGGGAGTTGCGGTCGTCGAATGGCTGGTCACCAAGCCAGTGGGCGAGCGAGTTGACGCAGAAGGTGGCCTGTTGGACGAAGAAGATGCGGAGGATACCGGCGTAGATGAAGCCGCCGAACCAGTCGCCCCAGCCAAGACCAGCAACAAGCGATGGGAAGACGAGACCGGCAAAGAGGACAACCTTCAGGTAGTGCTTGTGCTGCCAGACAACAACGGCGTCGTCGTTCAGGTCAGAAATGTCGGTGCGTCCGATGCGCTTCGGGTTCTGCTTCATGAGCATCCAGCCGAAGTGGGAGTAGAGAAGGCCCTTGCGGACGCTGTATGGATCCTTATCGGTGTCGGTGTAACGGTGGTGAGCACGGTGGTCGCGGGACCACCATCGAATCGAGCCTTCAACAGCACCGCCGCCAACGAATGCCAGGAACATCTTGAGAGGGAGGGAAGCAGAGTAGGATGTGTGTGCCCACAGTCGGTGGTAGCCCGCTGTGATTCCGAGGCCGGTGGCGAAGTAGTAGGCGACAGCCCAGACTGCCGTCTGCCACCGCAGAGGTGTCCAGAGCGCGGAGATGAGACCAGCAATCGGGATGCCGACGATCAAGATGACATTCAGCCAGTTGACGTGCTTGTACCAGTTCTTCTTCGTCATGGGCGTCTCGGTGATGTGTGGCTTCTTGGGATCGTATTTGGTGTTTCGGTTTGGCTCGGCCTTGCTAGCCATGGTGGGCGCCTTGCGCTCCTCGGAGATCTTGTCCGGGTCGATGGCCTGCATGCCGGCAGTGGGTTGGTGGGATGGCATGTTTGCCAAGGGCGATGGGAGCGTGCTCGTCAGGCAGCTGGTTCGAGGATGGGAGGATATCGATGTGTGGTGTGTTGCTCAGGTCGAGCAGGACACGGGGAAACGAAAGTCGATGGTAGGGGTGTCGAAGTCGTGGTAGGTGGTGGTGGGCAAGAGCAGTGGAGGAGCTGGGCAGGAGCGGTATATAACGAGTGTGAGTGGCGTCGGAAGGCAGCTTCCTTTGCGCCGTGCACGCAATGTCCTCGGTGAGAAGTGGCAGACGAGAAAAGCGGAGAGTTTCTAGGATCGGTTGGCGGGTGCTGTTCAACAAAAATTGACGTCGAGCCAAGCCGTCCTTTCCCGCGGGCTGCAGGAACACCAACGCTTTTTGCCAGAGCCTTCACTTCGCCAGCGGACAAGTTGGACGGGGCAAATATGATCGAGATGCACCTGTACACCACGTCTGATCACTCATTCACTTCTCCAACCCCCTCGTTCGTCGCAGTTCACTTGCCGCGACGAACACAGATTTCCCCAGTTGGAGGAATTGAGTTTCGGAATGTCAGCCTTAAAAGACCCTCGACCAGGGTCGCGCCACCGTTCTCGTTCTCGTGAACGCATCCCGCCTATAAGCACCCACAACCGAACGCGACGGCCTTTCCCACCGCATCGTCCTGCGATGATTCCAATAAACACCGCCGTCGCCCTCGTCTCCGTCTTCTCTCCACCGTTCTCGCACTCGCACGCGTTCGCAAGGCACCAACACCCAGCGCTCGGAACATTTTCACATGTGACGCTCACATGCCAAATCTCTTTATCATTCAGCGTCATACCCGTCATGAATGCTGTGGTTGACTCCCAACCATTGTAGCTTCCCCGGAATCCCAACTGCAGGGGCATTTATCACGCAGCTCCTGGTTGCCGCGTCGTACGGCTGTCACAAGCCTGTCCGCAGAGCCGACGGTACCAGCAACGCGTCCTGTCATCCACATGTGTGCCACTCGCGGGCTTTGTATCTCGTCTCCCCCCGTCACTGAAAGCGCGTCATTGACACGCTCGCGGTAGAAAGATGGCGAGACCGACGGATCGTCGTCGAATCGTGGCGTGAGCAGAGCAGACGCTAGCGCCCCAGGACCTGAGGCCGAGGAACGTGGCACGATCTCCGGATCTCCCCGATTGGGAGATGCCAAGCTTTTTCCTTGGAGCTGATGTGAGTCGAGAACTCTGTTGTTGATTATGGTTCTTCGTGTGTGCAGGCATCATTAGACGTGAGGAGGATTGCACGTCTACGCGTGGAGAAGCCAGAGGGATACACTTACGCGTTCATTCGTGACCACGTGATCTGGGCGACTCACAGACGTGTCTCGCAGTGGAACGACAATGTGTTTATCAGGAGGAGCACTCAGGTGCAACAGAAAGACAGTGAGGGCGTAATATTGGCGCCGTTGACAATAGTTATGTGTGTACCCGCCAATATCTACTCGTGTCGTCATCCGAAAATCGTATTCATGGAGCATGCTTGCCTTGGCCGTCGCTCCTGCCGTTGACCAACTCCTCCGCCATCACTCCAGAGATTGCGGGGAGGCTATGAGGGAAGACAGCTGCTCGTGACATCCTTACTTTCTCTCTCGTCGGACGGAGAAACGAACGCGCTCTCGATGGCCTGCTCAAGCTTTCGCAGCATTACTGATCCAACCCGAGTCCACCAAGAACTCGAACACTCGACCCCCTTTGGTGGTATCGATCTTACTAATCTCCCGCACGTTCTTCTTCTTAAGCTTTCCGTCGTACTTCATCGCCTCCCTCAGCACCGCATCTTTGATGCAATTGTACGCCTTGGGGTGGAGGCGGAGCTTGTTGCACAGATCTTGCTCGGCAGGCTGAAGCAATTGCCAATCCGGCGCTGATTCTTCGTCCCAATTCGCAGGTGCCAGACCTGGTATGGGCGGAAGACTGCTCTTCTTTGCCGAATCGTTACTTGCTGTACCGTTGAGCTGTCCTCGCTCGGACTGAAGTCGCACGGGGAGATCGGCTTTCGTTGTGTAGTCCACGACGGCTTGCGCGACTTCAGGTGCACCCTTGTCTTTGTCCGCAAGCTTGGGTCGCATGCCGTTCGTGAGCCGGTCGAACTGACCGGGTTGAGGATATGATCTCGCCAGACGTGCAGCCTTCTCCTGCTCGTATTGATGTCCGTGTTGGAGTGTTGATATGCGCATTCGCCGCCACTCCTGCAGCTGCGCGATGGCGTGCCGCAGGTTTTGCTCCTTCTCGAGGTCTTCAGAGAAGGTGACAAAGTCGGGGTGTGACATGATGCGGGCGAACGGCTTCAGTTTGTTGTGCAGCTCGCGCTGTTCTCTCGTACGCTTCTTCTCGATGGCCATGTTCTTCCTATAGTCCAGCAGTCTGTGATTGAAGATGACCTTCTTTCGATCCGTCCGTGCCGTCAACCTATCATTATAGATTGTCATGACCACCATTTTCAGTTCCGTTTCAGGATCGAATTGCTTCGTTGCAGGATTAATGCCCTCTTCCGGAGAGAATTGCATGTGCTGCACTGCCTCTTCGGCCTCGTTGAAGTACTCATTCTCAAACTCCAGCCGACCGGGCATGAATCCGGCGACCTCGTGACAGCTGGGCACGGACGACGTGGGTTTGGCAGGTGTGGGTGCGATATGCGCCTGATCCTCCTTCGCCTGCTTGCGTTCGTCTATCCGCCTCTTCTTGCGCTGCTGAAACTCTTCTCGTGGCACTGCATCGCTGAGGCTCTTGTCCTTCGGATCTGCTCTCTCGGGTAACGGGAATTTCGACGAGTTGATATACGTCTGAATGTAGTGATCCCGCACTTCGTCCTTCTCCCGGTATCCACCAATGTGGTCTGCTATGTCTGCGAAGCTCCCCAGGCCGTATTGTTCTGCACCTTCCAGCAGCAAGAGCTCCTCGTCCGCGCCCCATCCTTCATCAAAGATGGGTATGCTATGTGGTTCAATGACCTGATACGCATGCGTGCGCGGGTCGTGGTGCAGGTTGGCTTTGCCCTGGGAAAAGCAGGGCACGCAGAGGTCGTAGTCATTACAGCTTTTACTCGCGCATCTGATGCGCACAGTCGCGGTGATATCGTTGCTGCATACATTGCAAATGTACTTCACGCCGCCGCCTGCGGACGTGCCTTCGGATTTGGGCGCGCCCTTCGCTTTCGTGATGAGACCCATCGCAGTAGGTGTGGCGCGCGTATCCTATATGCGCATCGTAGAATATCTGTGATCGAGTCTGTCTGGAGAATTGGTGTTGACGTATGTTGCACCGCGCTGGTAGTGAATGAGTAGTGCTCTTCCAAACGCGAAGTGAATATGGGGTGACGTGCAGAAGCAGGGCGGAGGCGCGGGACATGAGGTGACCGACAGCCGACATCTGTATGAGACCCTCCATCACAAGAAGCGCCCAACTTTCAAGGACTGCTCACTTGAGCGCTCCCGAATTGGACGTCGAGTTTCTACACGAACGAGATGACAAATCTGCAACGCTGTTCATTCACCACTATTCCAACTTCAGACGCAGCCTTTGAGTTAGAGTGGCAGCAATCTTGACCACACTATGCAGCCACAGCACAGGAAGTTGGCGGCTGGGCATACTTCTTGTTGTGCATCCTGTTCTGGCACTTTTGGCTGGCACACATCAAGAAGCTCGAGCATAGTTCCTCAGTCGTCCACTTGTACATTACGACGCTAGCGTCGGTGCAAATGAACGATAATGGTCAATGTCACGATCGGATTTCATGCCATGACATCGCAGACTCGTGGCAAACAGAACTGAAGCGCGGCCGAGCATAGCGATCCGTGCGCAGACGTGGTGTGCATCATGGCTATGGTACACGTTAATCGAAGCACGCCATGTCCGCAGTGCTGTGTTATGTCCCAAGGACTGCTTCTGCGTGGTAAGGTCGTCAGGGGGTAATAGACGCAGTCGTAAGAATAGTACAAGCCCTCTCTCACTCCTCGGAAATCATTGCAGTCTCATACTGTGGTTTCAGCCTTACGGAGTCCTGGGCTACCCGCAACCCTGGATTGCGCTGCACAGCCCCTTCTCCTTGTCCATGCACTCCTAGGACAGAGCGACGTAGCACTCTCCCAACGAGTTTGCGCTTGCACGCTCACAAACACAAAGCCACGCAAACACGCATTCGCTTCTCGCATTGCACAGACAGTCGTGCATGGTGGTGCGCTTGGGGTTGCAGCATTACCAATTCATCCTCTAAAGCCCAGGGCGGGACGCCGGCCGCTACGAGGGGCAGACTAGCCAGCCTACTGCCTCAGAACATCTTCACCTCGCTTGTTTCAACACGAACGCCGCCCTTTTCAGCTCGCTACACGTCGTCATCGCTCCGCGCCCAAGGGTCGGCGACCCACGTGCACGAGCAGCAAACCACCCGGCGACCCCTCTCTTCTTCGCCTGCGTCCTGAGCGACTGGAACTATCTCACATACCGCATTCCCACCAAACATGTCCTGGAAGCTGACCAAGAGTATGCGACTGGCGGTGAGCTGTGACCTCGGGATAGCGAGCTGACGTCTGCCAGAACTGAAGGACACCCATCTGGGCGCTCCCTTCGCGAACACCTTCTCTCGCTCCTCGTCACAATCTACGATTATTGATCCACCACAGAAATCCCCCTCGACCGCCGCCACACCTGGGACCCAGACCCCCACCGCTTCATCGTCTACAGCGACTCCGTCCAATGGCGCCGCCGATCCGCAGGGCA
>ANSM01000317.1:0-10367 GCA_000347735.1 Cercospora canescens BHU | reverse complement strand
CAAGCGAGAGTGAGGTAGTGACAAGTTGGCCACTCTGGGCTTCTGTACCGAACAAGCCACGCCATCGAAGCTGCTGCTGCTCTAACTAAGCACTCGGGCTCAGGCGACAACTAGACGCGTTGACAACATCAACTCACACCGACTCTCTCCATCACTCAACACATCTTCACTGAGAGCGCTCACGGATAGCTCTCTCCATCGCCACTCGTAACCACCCGCCGAGTCGATCATCCGCCTCAGCATCGAGCAGCGACAACACTATCAACACTCCATCGCTCTCGTGATCGTCAGAGATGGCGAAGGAGGCGGAGAAGCCCAAGGCCGTCGACAAGGGCAAGGGAAAGGCGGAAGATGGTAAACAAGTCAACGGCGTAAATGGCGCCAAGGCAAATGGCAAAGATGGCAAGAAAGACAACGAACTCGACTTGCCTCCGGAGGAGTTGAGCGAGGAAGACCAGAAGCTCAAGGACGAGCTGGATATGCTTGTGGAGCGATTAACAGAGTCCGACTCGTCACTATACGCCGCCGCGCTCGAAGCCATCAAGACGAGTATCAAGACGTCGACCAGTTCGATGACCGCCGTGCCCAAGCCGCTCAAGTTCCTTCGGCCACATTACGACAAGCTCACGGAAGCATACGAGAAATGGCCCAAAAGCTCCGAAAAGGACTCACTCGCGGACACACTGTCTGTGCTGGGCATGACATATTCCGATGACGAGGACAGACGAGATACTCTCAAATACCGACTGCTCGCGCCTGGCACGGACATCGGTTCATGGGGCCACGAGTACATGCGACATCTTGCGCTGGAAATTGGGCAAGAGTACGAAATCCGTCAGCAGGAAGAGAAAGATTCCGAAGACATCACGTCCTTGGCGCTGACGCTCGTGCCTTTCTTCCTCAAGCACAATGCCGAAGCTGACGCCGTGGACATTCTCTCCGAGCTCGAGATGATCGAACACATAAAAGAGTATCTCGACGAGAACACTTACAGTCGCGTGTGTTTGTACATGGCGTCGATGGTGCCGCTTCTCACATACCCTGACAACGACCGCTTCCTCCGCACCGCGCACGATGTCTACCTGCAGTACAAACAATACACGCAAGCCATCTCCTTGGCGATCAAGCTCAATGACCTCGAGCTCATCAAATCTGATTTTAACTCCGCGCCGGACAAGACCACAAAGCGTCAACTCGCCTTCCTGCTTGCCCGGCAGCGGATATCGATCGAGCTAGAAGGCGAAGACGCTGGTGACGAGGAGCTGCGAGATTGCTTGAACAACACTCGCTTGCCAATTTACTACAAATCTTTGGCGAAAGAACTGAACGTGCTAGACCCGAAGGTACCTGAGGACATTTACAAGTCACATCTAGAGTCGAACCGCACTGCAGGGTTGACGAACACAGACTCTGCGCGTCACAACCTTGCATCCACATTCGTCAATGCTTTTGTCAACGCTGGGTTTGGCGACGACAAACTGATGCTGGTGGAAGGCGGTGTCAAGCAGAGTTGGGTGTGGAAGGTCAAAGAGGAGGGAATGCTGTCAGCTGCAGCATCTGCCGGTCTCCTTCTCCTGTGGGATGTTGAGCTCGGTCTCGACAAGATTGACGCCTACACCTACGTCTCGGAAGATAAGATCAAGGCTGGTGCTGCATTGGCCATGGGTGTGATGAATGCAGGAGTGAAGGTCGAAGGTGACCCTACCCTCGCCCTCCTGGGAGATTTTGAGGGCAAGACTGTCGCCGACAAGGTCGCACGCATCCTTGGCTTGGGTCTGGCATATGCAGGCTCCAACAATGAGGGCATCCTTGAAGTTCTACTTCCTCTCGTCAGAGATACTGGCCTCGAGATGCAGTTGTCTGCGAGTGCTGCACTATCCCTTGGCTTGGTCTTCGTTGGTACAGCGCACTCAGACGTCAGCGAAGCAATCATCGAAACTTTCCTTGACGAAGATCGTAACAAGCAGCTCAAGGATAAGTGGACCCGCTTCATGACTCTAGGACTCGCAGTCTTGTACTTTGGCCAGCAAGAAGAGGTTGATGTCATTCTTGAGACCCTGAAGGCCATCAACCATCCAATGTCCAAGCCCGCGTCTGTGCTCATTGAAATGTGCGCGTGGGCAGGCACTGGTGCTGTGCTCAAATTGCAGCAACTTCTCCACATCTGCAATGAGCACATTGAGGACAAGGATGACAAGGATGATGAAGACAAAGAGGAAGAGAAGAAAGAGGGCGACGAGAAGAAGGACATTGCGGGTGAGCAATTGGTCCAGGCCTATGCTGTACTCGGCTTGGCTTTGGTCGCCATGGGCGAGGAGATTGGTCAGGAGATGGTTCTACGACAATTTGGCCACTTGATGCACTACGGCGAACCCAACATCCGGAAGGCGGTCCCTCTTGCGCTTGGTCTCATCAGCGTGTCGAATCCTCAGATGAAGATCTACGATACCCTCTCCCGTTATTCGCACGACAACGACGTCGATGTCGCAGTCAACGCGATCTTTGCCATGGGCATGGTTGGTGCTGGCACGAACAATGCTCGTCTCGCACAGCTCCTTCGACAACTCGCATCGTACTACCACCGAGATCCCAGTGCGTTGTTCATGGTCAGAATTGCACAAGGTCTGCTTCACATGGGCAAGGGAACACTGTCCATCAGCCCATTCCACACAGACCGGACTGTTCTTTCCAGAGTGTCAGCTGCTGGATTGCTCACAGTCGCCATCTCACTTATCGAGAACCCAAAGGCATTCATTCTCGGCGAGCATCACTACCTGCTGTACCATCTAGCGATCGCCATGAATCCTCGTTTCCTCATCACCCTCGACGAAGACCTCAAGCCTGTGCAGCTCAACGTACGTGTGGGTCAGGCTGTCGATGTCGTCGGCCAAGCAGGTCGACCCAAGACAATCACTGGGTGGCAGACTCAATCAACGCCCGTACTGCTCGGACATGGAGAGCGCGCGGAACTCGAAGACGAGGAATGGATTTCAGTTGCGAACACGTTGGAAGGTGTTTGCATAGTGAAGAAGGTGAGCACTTCTCGGTATCATATTCTTTCATCTCGATCACATCACTGACGCTTCCACAGAACCCGGATTGGCAGGCGCCATAGAATGCGCTACCCATGAACAATCTTATCCGCTTTCTGGAGACGGTCCCGGGCAATCAGGGTATGAGTCGCATTGCCTTGGCCTGCAAATTCATCCACGCGGTAATGGATGCCCCGGATCCTTGGAAGGCTCTCGCTGCGGCTTACCCAGGCGCTAAGCGTCCCGTGAAACGCGAGCAAGCCTACAGAGCATTCGGTGGGAGCCTTGTCAGGCTGCGGAATCACTTTGACAGTCGCCTTTCTTAGTGGCGACGCGACCAGGTCAGGGTGAAATTCTTGAAAGATCTGGAGTACAATGAGCGCCTGCGGAAGAAATTGGAGGAAGAGATGCAGGAGGGCAACAGCGAGAAGGAGGAAGATGACGATGCTGATCCTGATCCTGATGATGTGAATGAGCATCGGACTTAGATGGCTGGCTGGCGCTTGGTCAGGCGTCTTCCTCTCTCTCTCTCTCTCTCTCTTTCTAAATGTCGCTGCGTTCGCTCCACGCCGTTCCTTGTGCTCGCGCGCAACCACATTCGTATAGGCATAGATGAATACAATAGTGATGTGTATGGTGTATTGTATCAATTGGCTGTCCGATCTCCGGCCTGGAATCCTCGTCTCTTCTGTGCTGCGCTCACAAGTCGTGATGGATTCACCGTGTTGTCGGCTCTCCGCCGAGACATGGGGACATGACCGGATCCCGGGCTATCATGTTCCCCATCCCCGAAGCATCCTTCGCATGTCACTTTGGCGCCACGAGACAGATCCCGACAGCGAGTACTTACGGAACCGAGCAACGCGTGAGCACGGCAGTTGTGATCGGGGAATTTGGGCAATTCGCGTGCAGGTAAATGGTTTTGCTCCTGCGCCACCAATCATTCTCGTGGCAGATCTATGTGGTATATCTACAAGGCGCAAACTTGCACGCCACACGCCGCACAAGACTGATCTTTTCACTCGTGCGTGCATTGCATCGCGTGACCCATGGCCCAGTTTCATTAACAAGTGAAATCGAAACAACGCCGGCCCTTTTTCTCTCTTCGCTAAAATGTAAAGCAGTTCATCAAAAAGGTGTGTATCGTGTCATGATGGTGGTCCCAGCTCTTACAGAGAGACCTCGACACGACCCTCGTTACCTGGAGCACCCTTGCCAAGCTCTGGGAGCATGTAAGTGATGTCGTCCCAAGGATGTCTGTAGAGACCGCTCCGGAGACGCTTCTGGTCGAGGAAGTGAGCAATGAGACCGATGGAGCGACCGAGCACGAAGAGACCGTTGAGGACACCCATCTTGAGGTAGTCTTCGGCCTCCTCGGCGGAGAAGGCACCAGAGTTGCGGAGGAGATCGACGAAGCAGACGGCGACGCAGCCGTCCACGTTGAGGATGAGGTTGTCCTTCTTGGAAGTGGTGACGGTCTCGACGGCGATGGCATAGTCGAGGAGCTTCGTGGATGGGAAGTTTTGCTGGCAGTACTCCTTGACGAGCGAGACACGAAGATCTGGGTTGTTTCGTGACTTGACACGGTGGCCGATGCCGGGAATCAGCTTGTTCTCTTTTCTCATGGTATCAACGAAGTCACGAGGAGAGAGACCCTTGTCGAAAGCGCGAGTGAACTCTTCTGCGGCCCCATCGAGAGCACCACCGAAGCGAGAGCCGATTGTGAGCAGACCTGCGACGAGAGAAGAAATGAGATCCTTGCCGGCACGAGTGGTGATGATGGTGTTCATGGCACCAGACACAGCGGGACCGTGATCGGCAGTAAGCATGAGGACCATCTCCAAAAACTTGGAGGCATATTTGGGCAATCTGCGGCGGAACCACAAGAGGGACATGACACCACCAATACCAATGTCCTCCTTGAAGACTTCGGTGATGGGGATGCCAGCATACAGGAGTTCTTGGCCACGGTCGTCGGAAATGGTGGAGATGAAGGCAGCTGGCTTACGGATGAGACCAAGCTCCTGAGCCCACGAGTAATCGATAGGAATCTTTGGAACCGCGGGCTCGGGAGCAGGCTTGATTTGGCCTTCCTTGACGAGCTGTTGGTAGACCTTGGCGAGCTCCTTTGGCAGGTCCTCAAAGGTGTCTGGGACGAAGAAACCAGCGTCCCTCATGGCCTTGTTCTTCACGGCGGCTTGCTCGAGCTGCGAGTTGGCCATGGAACCGGCGTGACCGAACTGCACCTCGGTCTTCAGCATGCTGGCGACAGTACCGATGGCCCAGGCGACGATGGGCTTCTTGATGATGCCGGCCTTCTTGGCCTCAATCACACGGTACTCCTCGACACCACCGACTTCACCGAGCAAGAGCAAGATCTTGCATTCGGGGTCGGCCTCGAAACGAAGCATGTGGTCGATGAAGGTGGTACCGGGGTATCTGTCACCACCAATGGCAATACCCTCGTACACACCATCGGTCTCTTGCGAGACAATGTTGTTCAGCTCGTTGGACATACCTCCGGACTTGGAGACGTAGCCGACAGAGCCCTTGCGGTAGAGCTTGGAAGCCACAATGTTGTCCATCATACCACCAGTGTTTCCGATCTTGAAGGCACCGGGCTTGATACCACCGACAGTGGCAGGGCCAATGATGGTGACGCCCTTCTTCTTCGCCACGTGGAGGATCTCACGCGCTCGTCGCTCGGGCACACCCTCAGCGATGATGGCAATGGACTTGATTTGCGGGAACTCCATGAGCTCCATGGTGGATTGGTAGACGGATCGCGAGGAGGCGAAGTTGACGACGGTGTCGACATCGCTGTGCTTGGCCATGGCGGCGGAGACCTCCTGGTAGACGGGGAGGAGGGTCTCGGAGGTGCCCCAGTACATCTTGCTGACGAACTGGCCACCGAAGGTGTAGATGATACCGGCGACGGAGGGGGTCTTGCGCTTGCAGATGAAGTCGAAGTCGAGCATGCCCTGCACGGCCTTGGTTTGCATGCCGCTGCGGAGGGGTCAGTGTTGGCATTGGGAGAGGGTGGAAGTTGGGAAGCACGTACTAGACAAAACATCTCGTCTTGGGGTGGAAGAGAGTGTGTTGTGGGGTGGGGCTCAGAGGCCTGCTGGGAGCGACGAAGCGCTGGATGTTGTCGTTGGCGGACAGGCTGCTGTCCTTGTGTGCGGTGCCATTGACGCCGTTTGCGCCATTGGTGGTGGCCATGATGGGCGGATTTCAGTGCAGGACGACAAATTCGGTGCGGCGGATCCTCGAGTGCTGCACTCTCTCCAGTCAGTTCAGCAAATCCCGCACCTCTGCCCATCTGTCTGCGATCGCGATTGCCGCCCGTCTCAAACAACCCGAACGCGGGCGGGCAGTTTCGAGCTGTGGCAGCTGACGGCAGCACGGCGAGGGTCCGACTGGAGATTGATTGCGGACTTACCCACTGATGATGATGATGATGATGATGATGATTGCGATATGCCTCGGAGAGTGCGAGGACGAGGGAGAATGAGAAAGGAGGGAGAGATGCGGCGGTGAGTGAGTGAGTGAGGGAGAGAGTGAGAGGGAATTCTTGTCGTCGGACTTTCGTCGAGCTGTGTGCTGCAGATCCCTGCGTGGGCAGCCAAAGTGTAACCGCTAAACTACATATTCAACGCCCGCCGGGGATCCGCTGGAGTTCACGTAAAGCGCCTGCTCATCGGTCCGGCGTGCTGCTGCTGCTTTCACGAGAACGAGAAGCAGCAGCACTGGTCCCGCTCACCAACTGCAGAATCGTACCATCCGTGCTCATCTCACCACTTTTCCCTCCCTAAATAAACCCTTCACCAGCAATTCACCACGCGCGCGGAACCATTCACACACGCGAGCCCGCCCAACACGGCCTAGCCCCTCCACGCGCTCGTTCTCGCTTTCCGGCGTCGCTCTCATCAATGTTGCAATGTTTCTGATGACGCTGGCTGCGCTGCCCCTCGATGTGGGCGTTGATATCTGTCCCCAGTGCAGCTGCATACACGCGCGCCATGAAAATGCATTGGGGACGGCTCTGCACCCGTCCACGCCCGTCGTCGTGCAGTCCTCGGTCGCACACAATGGTTGAAGAGAGGTCCGACGTGCGTCATGCGCAGGGTCAACAGTGCACGCTGGGGTTGGATTGACGATCGCCGACGGGAAGCTTGCGCGTGGGCCTGCATTTGCGCCCGCGTCTAGCGCAGCTCAGCGTCTGGCTGCGAGCTTCAACATTGTCTGTCTGTCGAGTGTGTCAATCCCGAAACCCATCGTGTGCTGCTGCCCCGTCTTCTCCCCATTCCTCCTCTCACTCTCCCTCTCGCTCCTCCTCCTTCACACATCCTCCATTCCACATCCACTCTACTAATTCCGGCTCCTCGCTACAGCGCAGTGCAGCCGCACGACCTTCAGCCTCGAGGTGCGTAGTCAGATTTTATTTTTAAAGCTCCCGCTGGGCCCTGGATTCCCATTCCCGTTGACTGCTGCACCCGCTTCGGACTTTTTTGTGCCCACGCTGCCCATCTATCCCCCGAACGCGCTTCCCCGTGGCCTGTTCCCAGCGAAGAGAGAGGAATTGCGAGTGTGCGGCCTGCGCAACAAGAGCGGAACCCTGCCCACAACCACAATCACAGCGAGAGACAGACATTCGCAACACTCGAAACAACTCTCGTGCCAAGCTGCCACCGGAACTCACCCGAGCTTTCCTCACCGTCTCTCCTGCAGTTTCAACTTGGGCGCCCGGGGATCATCAGCCCAGCTCCTCGCCGCCCAGTTTTCTTTGCCGGGAGCTGTCTCGTTCGGACATCTGCTTACCAGAACCCAGAATACAGCTTTCTGAGGAAATTCACTTGACCACAAACTTGCAAACACCACCACCATCATGTCTGCGAAGCCTATTACCGAAGCAGATGGCAAGGCCATTTTGAACTACCACCTGACCCGCGCGCCTGTCATTAAGCCCACTCCTCTCCCACCTTCGTCAACGCACAACCCACCAGCCAAGCTTGCCACAATAACTTTTGCCGACGGCGACGACGTCAACGGTGTCCTGGACGCCGCCGAAGCCAAATACCCATTCCTCCTCCAGCCAGGCGCCAAATTTGTCGCAAAGCCCGATCAATTGATCAAGCGCCGAGGCAAGTCGGGACTCCTCAAGCTCAATGCCACTTGGGCAGAGGCAAAGGAGTGGATCGCAGCACGCGCAAACAAGATCCAAAAAGTCGAGCACATTGAGGGCGCTCTGAGGAATTTCCTCGTCGAGCCATTCGTGCCCCACCCTCAAGAAACCGAATACTACATTAACATCAACTCCGTCCGTGAGGTAGGTACCCCCGCCCACCTTTCCCGCCATTTTTACCAAAATTGGGCTAATCAGAAGTCGTAGGGTGACTGGATTCTCTTCTACCACGAGGGTGGTGTCGATGTCGGAGACGTCGATGAGAAGGCTGCGAAGCTGCTGGTTCCAGTCGACCTCAAGGAATACCCGAGCAACGAGGAGATTGCCAAGGCCCTGCTCGCGAATGTGCCCAAGGGCGTCCACCCAGTCCTCATCGACTTCATCTCCCGATTGTACGCCGTCTACGTTGACTGCCAATTCACCTACCTCGAAATCAACCCGCTCGTCGTCATCCCCAACGCCGAGGGAACCTCCGCCGACGTCCACTTCCTCGATCTCGCAGCCAAGATTGACCAGACTGCTGAGTTCGAGTGCGGTGTCAAGTGGGCTGTGGCACGCGCTCCAGCAGCGCTCGGCATTCCCGTCGTGTCCACCGGCACCAGCAAGGTCTCCATCGACGCTGGCCCCCCGCTCGAGTTCCCCGCTCCTTTCGGTCGTGAGATGAGCAAAGAGGAGGCATACATTGCTGAGATGGACGCAAAGACCGGCGCCTCGCTCAAGCTCACCATCCTCAACTCACAAGGACGTGTGTGGACATTGGTCGCTGGCGGTGGTGCTTCCGTGGTGTACGCTGATGCCATTGCTTCCGCTGGCTTCGCCGGGGAGCTGGCCAACTACGGAGAGTACTCTGGTGCTCCAACCGAGACCCAGACCTTCCACTACGCACGCACAGTTCTCGACCTGATGCTGCGAGCACCACAACATCCCGAGGGCAAAGTCCTCTTCATCGGAGGTGGTATCGCCAACTTCACCAACGTAAGTTTCCTCTTCGTGTCCGTGCTCAGCTCCCCGAAGTCCGGCGCTAACTTCCTGCACAGGTCGCCAGCACATTCAAGGGTGTCATTCGCGCACTCCGAGAAGTCGCACCTCTACTGAACGAGCACAAGGTCCAGATCTGGGTGCGTCGCGCAGGTCCCAACTACCAGGAAGGTCTCAAGAACATCAAGGCCGTGTTCAAGGAGCTCGACTTGAACGGTCACGTTTTCGGCCCCGAGATGCACGTGTCGGGTATTGTCCCACTTGCGCTTATTCCTGGCAAGTACCACGAGGGCATCAAGGAGTTCGAGGGTTAGACTTCTTCCCCCATGCTGGTTGGTGCTTGATGCTGGAGTTCGGACGAATGAGGCGATCTGGTCGCCGTGATTGTTGTGAGAATACAAAAATGCTGCGTATGAATGAAACGCCGGATGAGTACGGACGACACAGGCGCACCCTTTGCGTTGCGCTGGGAGCATTGCACAGGAGTATATAGACTTTGTACGCGGATACCACTTGCTTGCTCTGATACTGCTACGGTCATCGCAAGTACCTTACATGTATGACTGTGAGGCATGCAGAAAGATTTGCATATTACTGCCGTCACCCACACGCGCGCGCACGTGCTTTTGGTTGCGCCATTGCAGTGAGCGTCCCATGCTTCCATTCTGACACAGAGCTCTGCGCATGACGGTCAAGTAGATTGCGACTGCCGGTGCCATGTTCAGGCATGCTGGGGAAATGTATGCCTCAGGCCACAATCCCATCGTCGTGTCGCGACTCTCAAGCTCCGCTCTCCAAAATCTCCACCCACAACTTCAACGGCACCGCGAACAGCACTTTGCGCGCCAACACATCCCTGCGCCGCCCACCTTTCCACCACCCCTTCTATACACGTGGCGCCCCGCGCACAAGGCCCGCGACCATGAGCGTAAGTCCGCTGCATGACCATCCTCCCCTGCCATCCAAACCCAACAACGACGATTCTCCAAAACTAACTCCTCTTTCCGACTCTCCAGTTCATCCCCCTCAACCCTCGCCCCATGCTCCAAGGCCTCGTCAACAAAGACGTCATCGTCCGCATCAAATGGGGCCAGGAATACACCGGCCGTTTGGTCTCCGTCGACTCGTACATGAATATTCAACTCAGCGGCGCCGAAGAGAAGTCGGCGAAT
>ANSM01000307.1:0-15663 GCA_000347735.1 Cercospora canescens BHU | reverse complement strand
TCCCAGTCCACAGCCTTGCGGCTGGATCGTCGTTCGGCTCTCCAGCGCCTCACCTTGAAGGCGAGGGCGGCGAAGAGGCCACAGTCGTAGCAAGCCATGTCGACTCGTCGTGGCGTCGATGATGCTCGTGTGGGCTTTTGTCGTAATGCTTCAAGAGTGGGTTGTATCACGTGTGATATGTGTTGCTGCTCTTTGCTGATCTGGAAGCTGGAGAGAAAAGGAAGAGAAGAGGGGAGGAAGAAAAGCGCGACTATATCCTGACTTCTCGTGCACTGGGCACATAGCGGGCTGGAGGGCGGGGCACTCTACCAGACGAGGTCATTGAGCTTCTTGACGAGAGAGCCATTCTCATTGGCAAGCCAGCCTCGCAGACTCTGGGTCGTCGTGACTCTCGTACACATCTGAGTCATATTCTGGCGGCGTGATGGCGGTATGGTGCAGTCAGATGGTCGAGGATATGCCAGCTTTTCCATGACGCACGCCGAACAAGTGCTAGCGCGATCTGAGAGGAGGCCCTATGTCGTACGTAAGTAAGTGGTGGGCTGCAGTCATTGGGTGTTTCGTCACGATGGCTGGCAGTCAGTTGCGTGATTTTTTTCAACTGGTACGCAATGGCCAGCATTCTGTACGCAGTGGCCAGTACTCTGGGACAGGTGGCGCGTTCGCAGCAGGATGGCGGAGCAGGTCACCCGCTGTTCAATCCTGTACGGCGAGAACGATGACGCTGCGAATGTGGGATTGGGGTCGTCTTCACAGAAGCTCGCTCGCCGTCGAGGCCAGGTGTTTGTGCAGCGAGGGTGATGACGCCACACAGCTGGGAGTGCGACGGCGTCGACTCGATGGTGCATGCTGCGTGCGCATGGGACAACGCAATGCATCATGAGGCATCGCAATCGTCATGCGGTAAGTAATGCTGCCTTCGTCGTGGCGACTTGTCGCTGGAATTACTCGCAAGTCCTTCGCGTATCTTCGCGCCGTGTGCTTGGCCGTGTGTTGGTTGCGCAGCTGTGTGCGAATTCTGCCGTGCTGGGGAAATTCAATAGCCTGCCATCGCAATCGCGCCCATTTCGTGCACTCTTGTAGTCGCTGATCACATCGTCGATGGTGTTGCGCCATTGCTTGTTCGTCGCTGAACGGATAGCTGTTCGTGATGTGCAAATGTTCTGCGTTCGAGTGAATCAACCATCGCCGAGACGTGTTCTAAATGCACCTCGCTGCTTGGTGAAGCATTTCTCTGAGGACGGTCCTATCCTTCCCTCTGCGTACGGTGATACCTCTTGTTTCTGTGTCCCTGAGGACAAGTGTCGGTGACCAACCGGGTGCGGTAGACACAGTGTGAATGCTGCAGTAGGGCTCAATGCTCAAGCAAAGCAGCGAAGTGACCACCGAGGATTGAGGAGGTGTCGTTGTAGTCGTCTGCAAAGGTTGCGGCGGGCGGACGGCAGTACCGTGTCGCTGGGACTCGAGTTCTTATTCGTGCCTGATCGGCGGTGACTGTCTCGCTTGACCTGCCTTGATCCGCCTCAGTTTCCAGCCGGTCGATCCGCGACCATTATGAGACACGGTTACAGTAGGTCGGTGGCTGCTGTATCTCATCCATCTAGTGCTACTCTTGAGGTCCTGCAGCTACGTCTTGCAGAACTCTGTTCGCGCGGCAGTTGATGCTTGCTGCCAACAGCCTTTTAGCGCCTCCGATGACCATTCAGGAGGTCTGCTTGCATCGATATTGGGACCTGGTGTCGACATGCTGATCATCGTTGCTCTAGAGTCTTCGATTAGAGGCGAAGTGCTCTTTTCATTTCGGGTTGCGTGGGCTGGCGTACGACTTGTGCGTGATTTTCTTGAAAAAGTGACTTGAAGGGATGATAAATCCGAGATCTCGAGGCTATTTCGCAACGTAGGTTATCTGACAAGCTCAGATTTCTCAAACATAATCCAAGTACTGACAGGACCAGACTGCTATCCCTAGAGAGAGTTTTCAAGCAAGGACGAAGCACGTCGTCGCCAGCAGCCGCTGTCCCACCAGTTTTGTGCCATGCAGCCCTAAGCAGCAACGAACCTCACACAACCCTAAGCGACACGTCCACCATCATCATGAAAGGCCACAGCGACATCGAACACTACATTCGAGGCATTACAAGCCGCGGCAGCATTAGCATTCCGTCCGACGCGGCGAAGACAACTAATCCGCCCTCTACGACAACATCCAAGCCTTTCAGCCACTGCTAGAAGCGGCTTGGAACTCGCAGCACGCGGTCGTACATAAGGTGCTGGAACCACCGGATCACTTTCACATCGGGGCGAACCAGCCAAACGAGCCATATCAAGCGCCGCCCAGCTCTCGGAGAACCACAAGCAGAGACAAGAGACGATGTCTACAGGCACTACAATGCGAGGCATTTCTCACCCTCTAACCGGCCCAGTCCACAACTTGGCAGAAGCTTTGAGCACGTGTTCCTTACACTCGGCCTCGGAGGCATTGTTGGTACGCTCTGGATGCCGATGCGACAGCGGTGTCGCGATTCAACATGTGCACCCACGAGGTGAGGAACAGTATGAAAGGCGTTTCGCGCGTTTTCACGCCGACATGCCATCGCCACCCATGCGCTCCACCATCAGCCATGACTCTGTGATGCGACACTCGACGGTTTGTGACTCCACGAGGGAGAACTGCTCTTCGAGCAACGGCAATCGGGAAGTGGAGAGCGTCTGCAGCAGTGCAAATGACACCCCTACCATAGAAGCGTCCGATGCCAAGCGAATGAACGAGGAACTCGAAGCTGATCCCACGAAGAGTCTCGAAAGCATGAAGAGAAGTCGCCGCCAAGATCTCCAAGGTGGCTGCGAGAAAGTTCAGGAACGCGGCCGCGAACCCCTTTGTATCGTTGGCGGAGGAGTGTCATGAGCTTTGTGCGCCGTCAAGTGTCGTGGTTCCAAACTCCGCGATTGCAGCAGAAGCGATTGGAGCAGAAGCAATTGCAGCAGAAATGATTGCAACAGAAGCGATTGCAACAGAAGCGATTGCAACAGAAGCGATTGAGCATTCAACCTGCATCCAGCCATGGGGATGCTGCACAAGCGATCCAGCTGCGGCTACATCATCGCAAAGTCGCACAGCATTCACTCATCAGGCAAATTCACCTTCACTGGCTTCCCGGCGGCTTCAATTTCCCTGGCTGGAAGACGAACTCTATTCACGGGATTCATATGGTCTTGGCAGAAATGTCGGGCCAAGAAAAGTTTATATGAAACTAACCTGATGGAATAGGCTCATACGGTATGGAGGTCGCTGAAGGCCGATTGGGCATGTCCAATGGAGTCGTTCGTCTGTGCAAAGTCCCGAGCGTGGGTAGTCCTTCCAGATATTGGAGACGTTCCCATCCGCAAAAGTACGACATTCCCTTACTCAACTGTTGGCTCACGCATTCTCATACAAGGCTCGCTCAGCGTTGGACGTCCCTGCGCTCGAGATGTGGGTGCTACGGCCCAGAGTCGTGTGGATTGTTGTTCGCACATGGAAGTCGAAAGTGAGATAACTTCGGCGACTGACTGTGGCCGCACGACACCGGTCAGGAATTCCATTCCGCTCGGCGGGCTTGCGTCGTTTCTGGCATCGTGAAGTGCTGGCTTACGTGTTTCTCGCCATCAACTGATCATTTGAACTCGGCAGAGAAGGCCAGACTGTTCTCTCTTTAAGATTTCAACCCCGAAAGGTCGGTTAAACTTCGCCCAGCACAAAGATCCGATTCTAATTCTAGGCCTTTGTTTGCCGGTCAAGCACTAGCTCAAACAGAACATTCCTGTCTGCCTTCGTTACTAATGTCTGGAAACAATTGTTGAGATCTTGAAACTATATCGAATCTCATCGGCGACCGAGGAGTCTCCTTTGGTGACATCGAAACGTTCCAGGGAGGAGCGACAAGTGTCCGGGCTGCAGATGTGTCTCACACGCGAGGTCAACATAGACCACACTGATCATTCTCACAGGACGCAGTGACCACAAGCAAACCGCGAGGAGAGGAGATCAGGCATGGTGGTATCGTCCCATCCAAGAGATGGCAGCCCAAAGCATATCTGGCAGAGTCTGAGATCGGAGGACTGGGCCCGACAAGACGATGAAGGGTGAGTCCCGAGCTCGTACCACCGTCATATGACCATCTGCCGAACAAGTCGCGGAAGGTGACTAGGACATCGTGAGGTTCGGAATTCGGATCTACGCAAAGCAGAGGACGAACACTCAGTCGAGAGAGGAATAATTGACGTATTTCAGCGGACTGGCTCTTCAGCGCATATAAGTTCAAGAGATACCTGCTGCCTCTGCCGTTCTTTCCACACACAAACACATCCGATCGCCCACCGCCCATTCTCAAACACATTTTGTGTGCCCCTCAATAACGCTTCACCTCCACTGGACCAATACCATCATGCTGGCATTTTATTGGATTTGGGCCGTTCTCGTCTTGCCTGCTCTGGCAAAGGTTGGCTGGGGCGGTAAGTGTTGCAAAATTGCTATTATGTCGCTAATTAATTCAGATACTAACACAAGCTCAGGAGAATGTCACAACTTGGCTGATTGCTGTACTTGCGATCCTGGTTCGGGTTGCCTTCTGAGCTGCTTAGGTTCGTGAGAGTTTGAACATCAAAAGTAGGTCTTTCAAGCTCATGAGCACACAGACGACAAGACCTCTACGACGGGTCACCGATGCAAGTCAGCGCCGGGTGAGAATGGTTGGGACTGCCATCAAAATCCATGTACATGCTAAGCTGGTGGTACCGTCATCGCGGGATCCGGGTCCTTTCGCGTGTCGGGACTCATCTTGGAGGATCGTGTATCTGAGAGTTCGCGGAGTCTAAGAAATGACATATTGGGCGATCGGAGCATGCCTCGCGGCTTCCAAAATCATCTTTCCCTTAGCCATGCGTGTATTCAGTCAACGGACCAACTCGTCCGGGGTTGCGTTCCGATCTCACGACAGAGCTTTGTCTCTGGCAGCCGTTGGAACAGTCAGTCGCAATGCTCGGACTAAATTAGGTCCTTTGTTCAGCAACGATTCACATGTGTGTCGGGGCTTAGGAAGCACTAATCAAGCAGGCATCGCGGCTCGACCGTGTTGATTGCGGAATTCTGCGTGGCATGTCGACACTGCCAAGCGTACGGACTTCTTGATCGACCTGCATACACCATTCGTGATCGGATTCAGCAGTTTTCTATAAACTACAATGTGCTGGTCGGCGCATCCTAGTTGCGGGCAGAACACGCAACATGACCGCGACAGGGCGTACCGTCGACCTCAAGTCATCGGCGAAAAATGTTCTCAGTGAGCGAGTCGGCTAACACAACTCAGCTCATGTCTCGTCTTAATGATTGTAGGGTGAATGGTGATGAGCCTCAATCACCTCCCGATAAGGCTTCAATGTTCGGCGGGTCTGATCAGAAGTTGATGCCAGGAGACGTGAGATCCAAAATCACTGATCAGAACAATACAGTGGCCACAAAGATCCGTCGTAGTCTCATTGCATTGGAATGCCCATTGTGCAATACGGAGCTCGAGCACCTAATGCCCTGGGTTGGGGATTCCTGATTCATCGAATCTTGTCAAGCGGCGAACGGAACTTGCACTTCCATTTCTGCGGGAGTATACAAGCTCATGCTTCCGCGACGAAGTTGGCAGTAGAGCTGAGAAAGAAACGAGACGACTTTCTCTTTCTTCATAGGAAGAGCCAAGGCCCTTCCTCGAGGGCCTAGGCTAGGCCTGCAATAGAGGAGAACAACTTAAAAAGACAGAGGAGACGGAAACGACCGGAAAAAGCTCGATATTGATGCTCGCACGAAATAAACAGCGCTACTACGATAGAAGGAGGTAAGCGATGCTCGCATCAAAAAAATTCCTTACGAAGTTGCATCTTCATAAGGCAAGACGAGGACGATGATTAGGAGTAAGCCCTTAGTTGAAGATCCGATCACCGCCGGCGGTTGACTGCCCACAGAGGGGGAAGTCTTTACCGAACCTAACCAACCAGGCCGGAGTAGAACTCTATCCACGAATACCAGCCGTTCTGGTAGATCTTGGTGTAGAGCAACGTCTGACCACCAGCTCCCCAGATCTGGACACGTCTGGTTCCACCAACCGACCACGCGATGGTCGCCGGAGCAGCGATGAGCACGCCGTCCAGATTGGCACTGTACACCATCTTGTTCCCATTACGTGCGGTGAACCCGACGGTGGAGCGAGTCGAGTAGTAGAATTCGGTGTCGTAGTCGCCGTCCCAGTAAATGATACTGCCAGTCCCGACGGCGTTTACGGGATCGGTTTTGGCCCAGCTGGAGGTCAGTGCACCGTCAGCGCCGTAGTATCGGCTGTAGACAGCGCCGTCTTTTCCAATGATGAACAGATCGGCTCGCGCTCCGGCCCACTATAACACAGCATCACAGGTCAGCAAGACACTATCACGTTGCTTCTGGCGGGGGTGCTGCACCATACCTTTGTAGTTGGGCTTCCGGTGAAGTCGGCGCCGAGGGATTGCCATGCGGACCACGATCCGCCGCTGTTGCTTTCCGCGGTGAAGAGTGTGCCGTTGGGATCGTTGGCGAACACTACAAGTTTACCGTTTGGCCGGGCAATCAGCGCCGGGTTAGTGCCGACCGATTGAGTCTGGAACGCAGGCCCGTTCGACTGCTCGTCTGTGCCGATTTCGTATCGCTTATGAAGCAGGTTCCCACTCTTCGTATTGACCACGACCTCCAAGGTCTTGTTATCGCAAGAGGCGAGAGCAGGAGTTCCAACGGACCGGACCTCATCGAGGAGGATCCAGCTGTTGCCCTGTGGATAGAAGACGTTGTTCTGATATCGCTTCAAAACAAGGTTCCCGTTCATGGTGGTCCCTGCAATAAAGACGGTACTGTTGATTGAGTACAAGGCGAGAGACCTATGGCACTGTGAGTGTCGAGTTCGGCATTCTTGGTCTTGAAAGCAGACCAGGAGTGACCTTGCATGAGGATCACAGACCTGTTGAGATTTCCACCCATCGTATAAGCATTCTTGTCGCCCGGGTACCAGCTACCATTTCAGTAGCTGATATATGCATCGCCAGTGGAGGCCACGGAGGCTATGAACTCGCTTGTCCCGTCAACGTCGATGGCAGCGACCAAGCCACGGTCATACTGGCCACTACTGGCCATGGAAGCTATGCCTCCAATGCCAGGCATCATTCCGTCGTCTCCTCCCGTGGAGGGACGCTGCAGAGTTGTCATGACATTGCCATTGTCAGAATGAACGCGTATGTCGATATCGATGATCGGAGTCTGGGAGTCAGGCAGATTGATGCTCAGCGCATGGCTCACAGCCAAGCCAGTAGCCCAGGTCAACAGATGGTCAGCATAACGTTTGGGAAGGTGTCGAGTGCGAGTCAAGGTGTTTGATGACGGTTTGGGCGTGCGTAGTCACGACGTGACAACCTACTCCAGCCAAAGCTCTCTTATACCATGGCATTATTGGGAGTGGCGATGAAGCTCTTGTCCATACTCACAGATCTATTCTGCACTGGCCTGGAGTGCCCGTGGGGCTCGGAAGCAGCCAACTTGAGACCGTCACAATGGCGTGGAGTACGGAATCGCGTTGCTCTGGTAGTGGACTGGATAGGTCGGAGTCAATTGGAGACTCGACCAATCTGTAATGACGATGGCGTACTTGCATTGTCCGAAATGGGCGTTAGACGTGGATGGTCATGCATGTCTCGAGGAACCGGGTCTTCTCGGATCTTCCATCTCCATCTGACCTTGGGTCGATCTCGGTCACCAGCGGCAATGCCAACGATCGGGCTGATGATCTGCAGCGGAGTACTCATGTTGATGGGTCGAAAGCCACCATCCTTCTTCACGGCAATTCGTGTCACAATCCTTGTGGCTGACGGGGTACCCAGCCATTGGCCTTCGTTGTTTTTCAGCTCCACACCATGTCGCTTGGTCGTCTCCCTCGAGATCTCCGAATTATTCGCATAGGTTTGGGCGCTGGCACGGCAGGTGTGCAGAAGAGCATTGTGGCTTGAGTGACACCCAAACAGTGCTGCAATTGCTTCACATCGGCCGGTATAGCGATAGGGTATACGATCATCAGTCTGGTCTGGGTTCGGCAGCCATCTACCAGACGCAGCTCTGCGCATGCGTAGACTGGGAAAGGGTCTGGAGCAAGACCAGCCCCAAGTGCGCCACCGTCTTCTCATGTGCATTGCATATGCAATGCAGCACGCCCTAGCCGCCGACGTCTGATTTACCATTGGCACATAAAGTTATGTCGGCCGAAGCTTATTCTACTAAAGCTTGTTCACGCGCTCTTCGTGTTAGTATGCTTGGCTGTATGTCGCCTTCTGCAGCTCTGCAGCTCCTTCTTCATAATACTCCAGGCACACCTCGTTCCGTCTTGCACAACATTACACTCCGGAGTCCGAGCAGGCAAAGCTGACTTGCGCTGAATTAATGACAGGAGGACAGACCGGTAGAGCTGGCGAGTTCTAGGATCCAATGTGGCGTCCCAGCGCTGACGATTGTCTCAGCGAAGTGCGGGGCTTCACTCATCTTGAGTTGGATAGCGTAAAGCTATTTTGAGTGGACTTGTCAGCGCAGGTCTTAATCTGGGTGTAGTAGACGGAACAAGGAGGTGCGTCATGCGAACATCGGTCAATAATGGCCGAGTGTCTACGAAGATCGGCGTCATAGCGCGCAGCACTGTGACGAGACGCCCTGCAGATGTGGGATTCGTCTCAGACGGGTCACGGCATTAGTGATGGAGTTCACTGATTCGTGTACACCGTGGAGAGCGTGCATTGTGGCTGGCACAGCCGAGTCTTCCGTATTTACTACGTAGAGCTGTGATAAGCGTAAATATCCAGGCTCAGAACAGCAGAAACATTAGAACTTAGCGGCTCGGAAAGACGGAGGGAGCATGCAACTATACCTTTGCCTATACGGCAATCGGAAAACAATGTCTTTAACGAAGGCTTTGCTATGAGATCAACTAGGCGACAGAGACGGAGGTTGTAAAGATAGACTGCGCTTGACTTCTCTCGTTTTTGACGCTTGTGTACACCCGTGAATATGGGGCTCAATATAGAGTATATAATCTTCTGTGCTCCTGCTGCGACCATCCATTTTGCATCCGCCCACGGTAGACTAAGGAGCGGAAGTGTCTTGGCGAATGGCTGATGTTTTGGAACAGTCAGATGAGGTATGCATTCGTTGTTTCTATCGTGCCTCGCAAGAGATGGAAGTCCTATGGTGTACAGGAGCGGCATCAATGAAGCTGGCGATATCGGTGCAAGAACTTCGAGCATTCGCTGGGCATTAGAACATGGACGTCGAACACTGGCCAATGTCACCCGAGATGAGAATGCGGCAGACAGTATAGCGAATTTGGCACGTGGATCGCAACCCTATCCTTCTGGCAGCCTGGATGGAAGCGAAGGGTCGGAGTGCGAAGACCGCAATACAGTACAGTAACCGGGCCGGTCACGGTGTGGCTTACCGTCCCCAACGTCACTTCGTGCCTCGAAACTCCTCTGTCCATCTTCACGCTTCAGTCGCTCGCAGCAATCGCGGCCAAGATCTCATGTTCTCATCATCACAAGTCTCCTGCAACAATGCTGCAACCGCCGGTCTCAAGCCCTGTGCTATTGCTCTTGCTAGCCACTCCTTCCACGACAGCAACGGATATGGCTTCGATTTACCCTTCTGCAGTGCGATCTCATTTAGACGTTGCATGGGGATGACGATATCTCCAACCAGATTTCGATATGTCATGCCTGTCGCCAACCTTGGTGTATTAGCCATGACCGCCGGGACGATGTCCGCAGAGCCATTCTCAGCATACACCAGGTCGAAGCATCCTTTGTTGTGCATAATCTCCGGGGCGGCTCCAAGCTTGTGAACGGACTCCATCAAAGTGTTCACCCAGTCGAGACCAGCATCTGCAGTGTCGGCATCCGCGCCCTTCCGAATAATAGATGATGGGCGCTGAATCCAAATGGGCAGGCCGTACTGCGTATTCGCCTTCTCCAGCAGTCGCTCGCACACCCATTTGCTACAAGCGTAGCCGTATGCGCCATCTCTGGTCAGAATGTCCGAGGTTCCATTGGCTGCAACTGATGGAAAGGGGTCCTGATCGCTGGCGAGGGCCATCTCCGCGGAGGAAATGTAGTGCAGCGGAATTCTGCGAGGAACACAGAGCGAGACGAGTTGCTCGGTCGACTCCACATTTGAGGCGCGTAACGACGGATAGAACTTCATGTGCGAAGTGTCCGCGCCATTGTGGATTACTGCGTCTGCTTCGTTGAAGATCCGTGCTTCTTCTGGGGCTGCCAGGCCGAAAGAGGGTGTGGCAAGATCGCCTTCGTGGTACTCAAGCTTCGGGCTCGGTTTTGGAAGTTCTCCAGAGGCTATGCGCTGATCCAGGCGACGGACTGCGATGCAAATGACCTTCCGGAGCGATGGTTGCTCAAGCAGCTTCTGCAGTATATGGTGTCCAAGTAGACCTGTCGCTCCGGTGAGAACGACTATCTCGAGCTTCGCTCGTGGTGCTCGCGCAGTCGTGCTGAAGCTGATGTTCTGTGGTGGAGTAGCCTCCTGATCCCAGTGAGGACCTTCGTTATCGTCCTTCTCGAGCGGAGAATCGACTCTTGTCGCGCCATAGGAGGACCTCTCTTGCTCCCCAGACTTGGAATCACGAGCGTGATCCTTTGGAGCCTCATCTCCGTCCTTGATAACTTGTGGAATCAAGTCCTGTGGGAGATGGTCAAGGGTGGTCGCCACCAAATCTGAGATGCGTGCCTCTGCAGACATGAGTTGCAATACCGGAATGTTGACCTCAAATGTCTTCGGCACCCATGAGCGAATGTCGACAGCGATGAGTGAGTCCCGTCCGAGGTCGGCAGCCCGAGTTTCCAGGATATCGTCCTCGGCGACTTTGAGGTAGAAATCTTGCGCATCTGCGCGGCAAATGCCTGCCGAACTACGGCTTGAACTTCTTCCGAAGTGGTAGCAGCCTGAAGCCTCTCGCGCACAGATTCATCTGCTCCGCTTCCCTCTTTCTCGTCGTCCTTCGAGGCCCGAAGAACGATGCGGGAGAATTTGGCATCGTTCCACCATTTCGGGATATTGACATCTCCAGCGGAAACTTCCTCGATGCCCATAGTAATCTCATGCGGCGCTGGAGAATCCTCGTACCCGGCCTCGATGACTTCGACGATCATCTGCTGGACGTCCTCTTCACTAAGACGAATCATTCGTGACGTCTCGACTGCGTGTTCGAGGCGTTCGATGGAGTCTGTCACGTAGCCAACACCAATGATAGCTCCAATGTGAGCGATACTGGCGCGGAGTCCTCGTCCACGCCGTGCTTTCGCTACAGCGGACAGGCCCGCATTTGCGGCCGCACTAATGGCAGTCAGCACAAACCCATGAGGTCCACAGATAGGAGATGAGTTGCATCTGCGAGCACACTTACTAATTTGCTTGCCCTGGGTTACCAATGATCATGTTGGCCGAAGACAGCACAACAAAGAAGTCGAGATCTTCCTTATAGAAGATGCGATCTAGATTGAGGGTGCCGTCTACCTTTGGCCTGATCACTTCTTGCACTTGGTCATGTTCCATGTTGCGGACCGAGACATCGCGGAGCACCATTGCGGCACTATGACCCCTACAACAGGAGGCAGGCTCCGAGTAATCTCGGAGTGCACCCGCTCCATCGCATCGGCATCTGTGACGTCGCCCCTTGCAGCTTTTCCTCACGATAGTGGCAAACCATGTGAGTTTAACCTTGTCCAAACCGTGACGGAACCTAGCGCAGTGCCTCCGTGGTAATCATTTGAGCGCAACTGCCTATGGCAGATGTTAGCAGCACGCGCGCTTACTCTGCTGTGATACGCGACAGACCACCATGGAAGCGATCAATTTAGCGCTCAAGCACCTCTGTGAACAACCCGAGATCGTACGACCACTCCGTGAGGAAGTCATTCAAGTAGTCGGCGATCATGGATGGTCCAAGGCTTCGGTTCACAAACTGTGCATCATGGACAATTTCTTGAGGGTGAGTCAGCGACACTCTCGTGGACTAGGTCAGTTCTGGGAACAGTAGCTTCAGCTCTGGAAACCCGAGACTAACGAGAGACATAGCGACCCTCAACCGAATCGCCACATCGGATACGGTACTCTCCAATGGCCTGGTCCTCAAGAAAGGTACTCGCATGGCGCTTCTAAACGGACTTATGGATGAAACACATTACGTGTCACCGACTACTTTTGATGCGTACCGCTTTCTTTACAATCATAAAAAAGCGGGAAATGGACAAGGCAACACTTTGCAATTCGTGAGCCTGATCCCTCAGCAGATGGGGTTCGGACTCGGTGTTCACGCTTGTCCTGGCCGCTTCTTTGTCGCTCAAGAGATTAAGATCGCGCTTGCGTTTCTTTTGCTAAACTGTGACTTCCAATTCGATCCTGACGTTGGCAATCCAGAGTTATATGAGATCGAGGGAAATCCGCTGTGGAATCCAAAAGCCAGGCTTATGTATCGCAAAAGGACGGAAGAGATCGATCTGAGCGTCATGGCCGCTTGAATGGCCTGCGTCTAAACCTGAGGTCAGACCGGGAATGGTAGAACGCTAGCGGAAACAATTGCCACAAAGCCGTAAAGGTAAGGTAAGATGCACTATATACGAATGAGCAAATAACCGCGTCTTTCTCGTCTTATCGTCACGATTGTCGTATATCCTGTCATGTCTTTTTATTCTAAGGTGTTATCACTCTATACTAAGCCTTCCGCTACCTACTAGCAATACGGTATAGTTAGAGGCGCGTTTAGAGCTGGTAACGCCAACTAAATCGCTGGATTATTCTTCGTAGACTCTATCTCTGCGAAGGTCTGGCCGTACGCTGATACGTAGTAATAAGAATAGTGAAAAATAGTCCAAGACTATCTATGGCGTGTCTAAGTCTAGGAATATCTAGCTCTCTGTCTTAGTTATTCTTATAAGCCACAGCAGTGGAGACATCGCAGTCTGCCCTACTCTCAGGCCCTGCGGATGTAGTGATTATCTTGCCCTTCAGCCCTCCACTTTGTAATTACCTTCACACCCACCTTCCTTCCTTCCACCTTACCCTCGCAGCTTCCCTCAGCATTGTCGCACGCGCTGCCAAGAGCTTGTATTACTCGGATCGCATCTCATTACTACCAAAAGAACAAATTTTGTGCGAGGAAACATGCATACTAATCGTTCCATTCCATTTGTACAAGTTACGTGTCGAGGGGCGACATGTACTCGCTGAATCGCGGCAGTCAGAAAGAAAAGCGTAGCTTCGTACAAGTCCAGAACATGTGAGTGATTCAAAAGGAATGATATAGGCTACGTAAAAGACTCTACGCCCTTCTGCTTGACTAACTAGCTCGTCGCGACCGCAGAACCTGAGAAATAAAGCCTCCATGCATTCGTGATCGCCAGATAGGGTCATGAACCTCACGCGTTCTTCGTCCTGCGAATGGATTCCCGAGCCTCGATAGGAGCTGCATTCTTCGTCCTTCGGATAGGATCACGCTCCTCGATAGGAGCTGCGTTCTTGGTCCTTCGAATTGGGTCACGCTCTTCGATAGGTGCTGCGTTCTTGATCCTTCGGATAGGATCACGCTCCTCGATAGGAGCTGCGTTCTTGGTCCTTCGAATGGGCTCCCGAGCCTCGATAGGTGCTGCATTCTTGGTCCTTCGAATTGGATCACGCTCTTCGATGGGTGCTGCATTCTTGGTCCTTCGAATAGGATCGCGAGCCACTGCGAAAAAACTGTTAGCATCTGATGAACAAGAGAATTCAAAGCGAGGAGCCATACCTAGCGGAGCAGCCACATCTGCTGGCGAAATATTTGCACCACCGGGTTCGCGTGACTCTTGGAACGTAATCTGTCAGTCCTTTGATCCTAGGCATGGTAAGAGCGGATAGGTGAATACCGAGTACTGCTAAGCTGCCTGCTTGGATGGGTGCAGCAGCCACGAGGCCTACCAGACCGGTGAGGAAGGCGAAATGAATGATGTGCATGATGGGACTTATGGGCGGTGATTTGCAATGATTACGAGCATGGCGCGCGCGACGGTCGGAAGAGCCTGCTACTTATGTTGGGCCTGCTCGGATCTCCATTGAGCCGTGCGGTCACTTTACTTTTGTCGAGACTTATGGCTTGACACAAGTGTGGGTCGGCTTCGCCGGCGGGGAGAGTGCAACGGCTGTCAGCTATGGCACGATCTTCGACACAGCCCAACCTCCACCGACCCTTTACGATACTAAAATGGGTATGTATCGATAGAGCGCCGCTCAGTGAGTTCAGATCTTTGCTTCTCCTCGTAGTGACTCACCTTTTCGTGAAAATACAGACGCACAAAGGCAACGCCAGATGGCAGATGTCCTTGCCCTGCACCGTGCATTTTGTCGACAGCGCCGCCGGCATGATCGAGAACGTTTCGATCACATCAGATGACTGCGTTGTGTTTTGTCGGGCGAAGTCTAATCTCAGGAGACAATGGTGATACGGTCGTCAGTATGGGAGGCGTAATGGGCTTGCACCTAGGACGGGTACACCGAGCCGCCCCCTGCCTTGCAAGCTTGATATCACAAATCTCGATGCCGATGCTGCAACATACACTGTGTACCATTGGGAGAATAGATCCGTCCTGCGTTGCCTATTAGTCACCCTCTTAATCATGTTACTTGAGTTCTTGTTCCGCAAAATTACCCAGGCCAAAGCTGCAAAATGTTCTTTATCGGTTTCAACGTTGCATGGCGTACCACAGAATTTGGTAGGCATACGACGCCTCAATTCAATAGCCGCACCGGCAGCATCGATGGCATCGATGGCTCTGAACGTCTGAGTGGGTGGAGTTTATCACCGTAGCGTAGAGCATAACATCAAGGTCAATGAAGATGGCAGCCGAAGCCACACGATTGTTGGACGTTCGGGGGCGGAGAAAGCCGAGAATGTTGCAGGCGCTCCCGAGGAATCGTGATCTCGTTTGATCGGTCGTCCTGTCAACTTCGTCGAAAGCTCACAATGCAGGTCAGCTAGCATTCGTGCATAAAGTAATCTTCCGTCAATCTATCTTTGGCAACGGTGTTTTTGAGTTCTGTCGACCACATCGACTGAAACCAGATGACAAACGACTCCATGTCGAGATACCATCCCACAAGTCTGATCCGTCTGCCGCGCATCAACGGTGAAGGCGTATGGTCCAGAAAAAGCCCTGGCGGCGCCACGACGTGCCGCCCGTTCATCCATTGGACAAGAAATAGAGTTCTCTGATTCAAGCCAAGCGCTAGACTAGTTTCTGGCCAAACCTGCTTAAATTGGCAGGCAAATGGCGGTTTGCGGCGTTACTTTAGAAGTTTGTACTTGGAGCTGCAATCATTAGGTTTCATAACGCTGTATTTTGCGCGTGGCCTGATATATGCCACATTAGCGACTTCTCCCAGCGTCTAAGAGACGCGCAGCATGGCGCTCTCGTGAGTTCGCGACTACCACCTGTTTGTCAGTCCACAAAGCATGCAAGAGGCTTTCTTTCGTCAGCTGCGATTTACGCCGCCCGTCGAGTCAGCTGAACATTGTCGCCTCCGGCCGCGCGCGACTTCGCCGT
>ANSM01000279.1:0-20662 GCA_000347735.1 Cercospora canescens BHU | reverse complement strand
CAATAATTGCGATAGTGAGGTAGTGGCCCCCACTAAGGCTTAGGCCTCTGTAGAATCTCGGCAACTGCCGAGCGTCCGACCACAACTTTCGCCTTTGTCAACGACAGGCCTCTGGCACTGAACAGGATGCCGCGATAGCATCGGCCACCAGCCCCATTCCCAGTGCCTGAGACTCGCGATCAATATGGCATCAACACGCGTGGGTGTCCGCGCCCCTTCGTCCCTCCTGACATCCGTGACCACTCGCGCCTGTTGTACAGACACTCCCTCTGCGCTACATCCATCAACGAGCTGACCTATTCAGGCCTGCGAAGCGCTCTACAAACCCTCTGCAACCAGGCACAAACACAATCACGAGCGTTCTCGTCCACGCCCCGGACTCTCAATTGGCTCAGTCCCAAAGCCGGCGAGTCCTCCAAATCTCGCAAAGGCCGGCCGAAGTGCCCCACGGGAGGCAGCACCAAAGGCACCACCCTCGTCTGGGGCTCATACGGCATCCGACTCAAAGACACCGACCGTCGCATTTCAGCCGCGCAACTCAAAATCGCCGATGAAACGATTAAGAAACGACTGCGAGGAATGAAATACCGCCTCTACCACCGCGTTTCTGCCACCATCGGAGTGTACACCTCAGGGAATGACCAGCGAATGGGAAAAGGAAAAGGTTCCTTCGATCACTGGGCAGCTCGGGTTCCCGTGAGCAGAATTCTGTTCGAGCTGGAAGGCAGCATACACGAGCAGGTGGTCAGAGATGCGTTCCGATTGGCAGGAAACAAGCTGCCAGGGCAGTATGAGTTTGTGCGAAAAGGAGATCCGCCTGTGATGGGCATTACCAAATTGGGAAACGGAGTGACAGAAGAGATGCTCAGACGGCCGAGGAGAGAAGTGCCTGCCCCGGGGCCGAATATGGTGGAGAAGGCCGAGAGAATGCCAGCCACCTCAGTGCCTTGAACTAGATATGTGGCATGCAAATGACTGTATCAACAGCTCTCCTTGTAGAAAGAAACTTGCATCGACGAGCCCGAGCTTCCTTGCTTTCAGCACCATGCTGTCTCAAACTCTTGCATTGATATTCATATCTGGACTACAGGGAATCAGGAATGAATGCTCTCTCACCCCGAATTTCGTCGGTGCTCCCATGTTCACCACGAGCTGAATGTCATGAAACAAGCGGAGCGCCTCTTGTCTCAATCGTTCGGTCGTTCGAGAGACTTTTTTATACAGTCTGGAACTAAATACACGGAACTGCAGCCTCTCCCCACTTGGGAAGATAGCCCGGAATGCATGTGCGTTGGAAATAGATCACTTTCTCAGAGGACTCCCTAGCGGCCATGGCTTCGCCCGAAAAAGCCGCGAAGCGGCACAATCAGCCCTCCCCGGTCTTATATCGCTAAGTTTAGATCCTCGCGTCCCTCGATTCTGTCCTGTGTGTATACAGCGGTGATCATAGCACCGTCAATAACCGCGCCGAGGAAGTAAGCCGCCCATCCTTCTATGTGGTATCATACTCGGCTGTGTCATGATGAAGGAAAACGCCGTTGCAAACCATTATGTCCAGGTCGGGTATACCCATACAACTCCCGCTGCCCTTGATCGAAGCAGACGCCTGGTACTGGTAGCAAACGCCCAAGTCGTAGAGCAAGCAAAGTAAGAAATATGTCGGAAATTCGATCGTAAAGTGCGATAATTCGTGAACCAGTTCGTAGCGGTCGTGTGCGGGGTGTATCAACGTACACTTGACATGCATGGCTGAGGCAAGATGAGACAAAGAGCGTTCAGTAGCCACTGTTCTGATTTGCTGGCGGCGGTAACGCAAAGGCAACGGGATCCAGCTGGAGGTCCTTTATGATGCGAGCATTGGCAAGCTGCAACGCATAAAGGTAATTGTTGATCTCCGTCAGGCATTCCGAGCGGGAAAGGCCAGACTTACCCATTGCAAGGGCTGGTGTCAATTCATTGAGATCGCGATAGCCCTGATTGATGATCTCGCGGCGCTTCTTCTCGGAAATGATGTGGTTCGCTCGTTTTTGATCGTCTGTGAGGTTCTCCTTCTTCCGAGGGGGGCCGCGCCTCACATCGTGCACCGGGAGCGTCATCGGGCCATTCGCATATGGCATTTGCGGCGGGTGCATCGGGTACTGTTGAGCGTACATCGGGGGGTGCGTTGGTTGAAAGGAGGTTGCGACCGATTTGCGCCGCTTCCTCGCCTCCTCCGCGCCCTGGTCGTCCTCTGCATCGTACTCTTGCTTGACACCACTCGCGCTGTTGCTCTTTTGCCGCTTGTTTGGTCCTGATTGTGAATAAGGAACTGCGCCATTCCATGCTGTGCTGTACTGGGGAACGAATTGCTGGCCTCGGTTCGAGTGCGATCCATGGTCCGTTGGCAGGTCTTGACGGAATTCCTCGTGGCCACTGTGTGGCGGAACCCCAGCGGCTTGAGGCGCCAAAGGTATGCCTAAAAGGTTTCCCACCTTCTGACTGTGATCGGCTGCAACGCCAGCGAAATTGCCGTTTGAAAAGCTCGTGTCGCTGCCGAAAGTCGCAAATGGTCTGTCATTATTTTGAGATGTAGTCGTGGGCACGTACGTGCTTCGGTGCGTGTCTCCCATCACCATTTCGACAAGATTTGCACTACTGTCCCGCGGTGGCACGGCACGAGAAGCCCTTCGAGGCACAGAGCCGTGTAACCATTGTCGGTCGCTATCATAGCCACTGGCACTGTTCGCGTTCAGGCCTGACATGCTCATGGCGCCCCAGCTTGCGCCGTCTAGCGTGAAGCCCTCGTTGGCTGCGTTGTTGCGGAAGCCGCTGAGGGTGGTGGCGGCCGCCACGTCATTTTGCGACATGGCCTGTTGACTATAGGTGGCCATACTGTTGATCTCGTCCGCTGAGTAGCTCTTGAGCTTGCGTGTGGGCATCTCGCTGCGAAAGTGGTTGCTGACGTTGTTGGCATCGTGGTGATTGTAGCCGAAACCGGTGTCATGGGGTACACTGGAATGTTGTTGAAGTGAATGCGAGGGCGCAAGGTGGTCCGCCGCATTGCTAACCCCTCCAGTATTTGTTGATGGTTCCTCGTAATATCCGAAAGCGACGTGCTTGCCGTTGGAGAACTCGTCGGGATGCGTGAAGAAATCGGCAATCAGGTTCTGCTCGGATCCGGACAGCAGAGGTTGACCGGACGGAGGGACTGGGACTTGGCTCAAGTCAAAGCTGAAGGAATCGCCTTGGTGCGCGCGTCAGTGCCGCACTGCGAGGACAGAGGCATGCGCCCTCCCCACCATCGTCGCAACTTACCAGAGAACTCCTTCGCACCACCATAAACGGCCAACATGTCGATGCTCTGGGGCTGCTGCCCATGGAGATGGTGATACGGGTTGTCCATGGCTTCAGGCAGGCCTGCCAATCGCGCTACCTGAGCCGCCGCCAGTGTGTCTGATGTTGGTGAGGGCGGTGCGTGATGCGACTGTTGGGGAGCTTCTTATGCGGAGCGTTCAAGATTGATCCCAGGCCTCGCGGTGACTGAATTGTCATTGTGGTCTACACATTCACCACCATTGCCAGCCAATCTGGTGCTGATGGGGTCCTTCTATTCACAGAATGGGGGGCTGGGGAACGAAGCTGTCTGCTATTGTGCGTGTGCGGTCGACTGAGCGAGCCGGGTGGAGATGGCGGCGACAATGGGTCTAGACTCGAGATGCGGCACAGCGGCGGAGGGGACGTGGCGAGGATGTGGAGTTGGTCTGGAGCAACAGGCGACTTCAGCAATGGTAGCAGTGCTTGGAGGAGAGCGATGAAGTTGTTGTCGTCGCTACAGCGCAAGGTGAGAATTGCGCCCACCAGACGCATGTGAAAGAAGAGCATGTGATAGTGCCTCAGCGTCCGTGCGCACTGCGTCCCGGAGGTTACTTTCCCCAACCTCTGCCACGATCCCGGCGCGCACATGACACTTGCCGCCGCAGAGCAGAGCGTGGCCGTGTGCAGTAAAGCAATGATGTACGCTCCGCCTCTGCCTGGTCGCGCCGTGTGCTCGTGGCCGCGTGCTTTGCTTGTGCTTCTCCCACACTGCCCTCCGTTCCAAACACGATGACATAACCGAAGCCGAGTCGCAGGCTTGGCGCAAATCGCAGCCGACCTCGCAGCAGCTCTCAGCAGAACACCGCTAAACGATCCAGGACGGACGGGTAGGGATTGCGCATCTGTTTCGAGTCATCTTCCCGCCGAGCCCTACTACTACACATGAGCTGCATGCCTGCTCGACGGAATGCAACAGCAGAACCTGCATGACGGATGGCGACAAGCTCCAGCTGCCACCGACATGTTTGGCGCTCACCCCTACAGGAGACATGTTACGATTGTCCTCTATGATCTGAGCAACACCAGATTTGCACCATAACTGACAATGGGAGGCAAGAGCAACGACGAAACTCACAGATCTGCCCTCGGGTTGCAGTGTCCGTTGCGCTTGCAGGCTTTGTACTTCTCCAGAACGACATCTCGGTTCACCCAAATCGTACGCCTCCACTGCGTCGGACAACAGAGTTCGCCTGCCGACATTTTGTTACAAGGCGTCCATTGTCGTTTCAATGACAGAAGTGAGTCCCCGATTCCTCATCTGTTAAGCAGATACGTGCTGTGCAATGCCAGAACTCGAGACCCATGAACCTATTTTTCGAGTAGTCTGTCTCTGATTTCGCAAACTTCATCCGCCATTTCGTCTTCTCAAAACCAAGCTACTTGGTCCGCTCACTTACAGTATGTGTATAACTGACGAGGAAATCCGGTACCCGTCTGGCCCGTGGCTGGAGGCGAGCGTTTGCACTGCATGATGATGCGCGCACAATTGCAAGGATACCCTGTATCCCACATCATTGCTGCGAAGCTCTTCCGTGCGATCATCTCATTCTTCTCGACCACTGTGCCAAGTGGGTGGACCACGGAGTTATTAGCGATACCCTCACCAGCTGCAATCGTTGACGCCAGGCCCGTTGAGAGCAATTTCGGGCGCGAATTATGACTTCCAAAGCTAGAGGCCCTCTTGCTGTTGGCTCGACCATGCAACTGCTGCTTGCTCGCTATCTTCATCGCGACGTCAAGCACGGTGGCTTGCATTGACTGGCAAGCTTAGTGACCAATCCGATGCCTAGGAACCGGACTAGCTGCAAATGATATGCCACGACGTGGGGATTGATCAGCCTGGCCTCGCTGTCACCGCTGTATGAAATGGACCAAGTCGCTATGGCCCAGAGCGAAGCGCTTGAGGGCAGTGCCAAATGTAATTGTAATCGGTGTTCGGATTGAACCAATCTCATAGTGCGCGGAACACGATGGGAGCTGGGCGACAGCAGTGGAAGAGCGTCATGTCGAAAGCATGTCGGCGGTACGCGCCCGTCGACCACTGCCGGACGGCACCATGTGACAGCTTTTTGCGGAGTACATGAAGGGACGTGATAGGGTCGAAGTGCCGGCATCTGGTAGGCTGGAGCTGTGGAACATGCCTGTCGTCGCCGCAGTGTTGTTCGTGCGGATGAACTGGTGGGCCTGAAGTACTGAAGTGCGTTGGCGTGGAGCATGCTGGACTTGCGCATCATCGGCCACTCCGTCTTGGTCCTTGACAGCTTGTGTTTGAACTGTTCCTGTTGTTTCCTGTTACTGCCGGGTCAGACCGCTGTTGCGGTATTCCCTTGGGATAAGGCTACCTTATGCCATGTCAGACTCCGCACGTCGCCACACATTCCTCAACTATCGCGAATCCATCAAAGGTCAGCGAGTACCCTCTGAGCAAAATTTAAGATTCGCATGAGTACATGCGTCACCATGGACAATGGCCCCGACTATATCTACGCGGCAGGGCATGGGACGCGCAGGAACTCGCAACTCGAACGTCGTGTGAGCGACTGGTTCGAAACAGGCGCCGGAGCTTTAGAGCAACGTCTCAATGGCCAGGACGAGCAGCGCTTACCAAACGACGCGGATCCGAGATACATTCCTATGGCGCCATCACCGTGGTCTTCTGCAATACCATCCGCCCGGAGTGGGAGTTCATATCCTGGCTCAGTCCAGATTCCGTCTCTCACCAGCTTTGGGTCAACCGTGTACAGCGACATATCATCCATTCGAACGGGTCCAGTCGCTGGCCAATATCGAAACATGTTGGCAAGCACAGCCAGTAACGAAGTTGAGGTTGCCCTTGTCCCGCAATTGGCTGCATGGCAGTGCCCTTTTGGTTACCTAGGATGTGGCCAGATGCTGGAAGACGTGACATCGTGGGACATGCATTGTCGGGCGCACCTCCGGAACCAATTGCCCCAGCACGTGGAGTGCCCTTTCCTTCAGTGCGATTGGCAGCACATGGGAGTTTCTGGCCAGGATGCCTGGAGCTATCGTTGGGCCCACGTGCTTGAATTCCACAGTGGAGGGGGTCCCGTTGAGCCGCGAGCATCAAAAGCGATGATCCAACATCTCTTTTCGAGCAGGCTGATAAGTAATGCTGAAGAACAAGAGCTGAGGTTAGTACAATAACTCTGATGGCTCGAAAGCACCAACAGCATGCTGACCTTGCGCAGAGGAACGGCAACAGGGCCGTACACCGTCTCGCACAGCAGTTCGCATCGGCGCGAACGTCACTGGGGAGGCGTTCAAATTTCGCGCAGCGGCTGGCCCTGTTGAGATTCGAGGAGCGTCTTCCCCTCGGTCATTGTTTCCTATCGCTGGTACGCTCATTGACTTGGGTCGTGTGTGTGGTCGGTTTGGGTTAGCTCCTGCGAGTATCAGGCAGTCCCAATAATGCAGAGACTCTCAAAGCGCCACTTGATTTTCTCGATGGTGAAGACGGATGTTGTCATGTGAAGGATGCAATGCAAACGAGAACGACTGAGATGAGAGGAAATTTCAAAGTGCCTGAGGCACAGAAAGGCAAAAGAGCAACATCATGAAGAGCGGATGAGCGCTGACAGATCTATATGTGTTCCCTAACAGAGCGAGCGGCTGCGCTTCAACCTGCAACTATTGTGCATAGATCACGGAGGGCCGTGCACTCTGCGCCCTAGGGTGACTTCGCCTCACGGGATTCGCCAACGTTGTGAGGCCGCCTCACTTTGGCCATGAGACGCGGCAAGGCGATAGCTTGCATTAGGACGTGACCCGCCTCACCGACGTGCCAGCAAACGTGACCGTTAGACGCTTTCTTGGTGCGTTAGACACGTCGAAACCATGTTCTACGCTTTGCTCGCCTCCAATCACAACCGCTGAGCTGCTCGCCATTGATACGCCGGGAGAGCGGTGCTATCGCACTACACACCAGCCTCGAGCCCAGATTCTAGCTCCTTCACCCTCTGTTCCCATTCAAGAGACGCACGCAATTGCAAGTCTAACTCTTCCTTCTCGTCTTCAAGCGCCAGCCTTTTATCGGCATCGAGGCGTGTAAATACATGGCCACCTTGACCATCAAACTGCAGAATCCAGCCATGATATCTCCACAAGCTTCGTCTATGGCTCACAGTCATCAATGTGATTCCTAGTGCTTTCGCCTCATCGTACATGATCTTCTCCACCTCTGGCGTCAGTGATGACGTGCATTCGTCGAGAATAGCATATTTCGGTCGATGATAGAACAGTCGGGCGGCAGCGACGCGCTGCTGGAAGCCAGTACTCAGCGCCTCTGGCCATTCTTGCTCAGCATTCAGGCCGCTGGTGTCGATCTGTGACCGGCCTCTACTTTCCGCGGGCCTGCTTGAGCCGTTCGGGTCGTTCGTGTGGTGCGGACCAGAGATGCTGAGTAGAGATTCAAGGCCTAGCTTCACCATTATGTCAACCAGATCCTGATCCTTGATACCCTTCGCGCGCATATCGAGGAGATTGTCAGGGTAGAGTATTTGCTGCCGTAATGTTCCTTTGCTCAAATATGGCCGCTGCGGAACATAGAAAATGTCTTCGTTGGAAGGTTTCCGAACCATGCCGCCATACACCGGCCACAGACCACCAAGAATGCGGAACAAGCTGCTCTTTCCACAACCGTTTGGACCGACGATGAGCATATGGTCGCCTTGTTGGATGTGAAACGAGAGCGCTTTCACCAGGATATCACCATTAGGTGACACAATCGGGACGTTCTCAAATTTGATGTCATTCCCCTCTTCGAGTTCACCCCGCCCTGCCAGAATTTTTGCATTGTCTTCCGTCGAAGCTGAAGACACCAAAGCCTTCTCGAAATGGCCGCGCTGGATATCGGCGATGACGTCCAGAAGCATGCTGACGCGACTCGTGTATCCTGCCAGTTCCGAGACTTCCTTGTATGAAAACATGAGTCGGCCAAAAGCATCGCTCGACTGCAAAAGAAGTCGCCTGTTCGTGATGAAGGACTCCGTTCTGTCACCAGTGCCTTGACCACCCGGTAAGGCTCCAGGTAGCTTGAAGAAAACTGGAACACTGCAGAGCAGAAGGCCGAGTGATCCCCAAAAGTATTTGACCACAAACTCTTCCATGATTCCGTGGTATAGTCTTCTTCGCAATATCCTGTTCACGTGTCGGATGAGCGTGAAATAGCCCTTGTCGACCGTGTCCTTCTCTGCGTCGGCTCCATCATACAGCGCAATTTCTTCGCTGTAATCGATGAGACGAGAGTGTTGTGCTCTGAATTCTCCTTCCAGCTTCGCCTCTTCCGCAACATATCGCCCAAACGGCGGCGTCAGCGCTCTCATCAGGCTGGCGCTCAGTTGGACCATCAAGCTCATAGCAAATAATCCCTCGCCTCCAACGCTTCGAGAAAGAGACCAGTTGTATATGACCAGGTCCAAGATAGGTTTAGATAAGCTGGAATAGAGCTCAGCCAAACTGTTCGAAAATTTCGTAACATCAACTGTGATGAGTTGATCTGCGTTCTTGATTCTGTCGTCCAACGCGGAGAGCGTATAGAATGTCATGTTGCCAAGGTACAGATTGTGAATGTAGTTGGTCAGACGGGCGCGATACGATAATGAGAGGGTGGTTTGGTGATACGACAGCATCGAGTTCGTGAACGTGGCTGGCACTGCAACAAGCATCCACCACACAAGTCCTTTGAGGAAAGCTTTCCCTCGACCTCTGACCAAGTCGCTGACTAGTCGACCGTCGAGTTCAGCAACATATCTGAGGCATGTCAGCTTTCGACTGGAGAACACTTACGCCGCTTCTAGGCTTACAAGCTGATGAGGGTGCGAAGGACGAGAAACACGGAATGACTCGCAAGTAGCCGCGCTTCTTTGCTCTTCCACGACGGGATACATATTCGTAGCAACCGCCCAAGGCTGCGAAAGAACTCCCTGTTGAGCTCGACTTTCTTCTTCTTGCCAGATTCGTCGCTTCCGAGTCCTTTACGACGATTCTCGGCTGCCCTCGCTGCTGCCGCCTTCTGCTCTTTGATGGCTCCACGGATGCGTTGTATGACGGCCAAAAGCAGCGCGGTATATATCGTCCGCGAGATCTTGGTCCGGTGCGCGACATACAAGGAGGCGAGGTCAGAGAGGATCTGCTTGAGGGAGCGGTTTGAGATGGTCAATGGGAGCGACTGAACCGCCATGTTGGTGACGAGATAGCGGGTGCGACTCGTGCACGCAGTAGGAGGGACATGAATGCAATGAAAACGAGCGCATTCAAGTGCACGACTAAGCCGACGGGCTCATCGTAGCCATGTGATGAGCTCCTGCGCCCGTGAACATCTGAGGCGAATGGTGAATGGACGAGCGTGATGATGCGGCTCTTTCACATGCGCCTCGGTACATGATCCCTGTCAGCGGATCCTGAGGCACACACATTCTGTCGCAAACATGAGCCGTTGGCGATGCGCAGTTTTCTTCACAATTTCATCGTCTCGTTGATTCCTTCCTGCTCTATTACATGCATGCGTAACTCATAGTCTATGCTGATCAAGCATAGCGGCCTCCGTTCGCATTACTACTGGTTTTGCTGGAGGCATATGCTTTCTGGCTCGTTGGGGCCTGCGCTGCGGCCTGTTCTCTAACCCTGCTCCTTCGTCTTTCACCGATAATCGCGGAGAGCACATACAGCAGCCACATAAAGCCTGCAGCCACTCCATATCCAATGATTGCCCCGTCACTTGGTCTCTCGAAAGGCAGTCTTCTGGCAAGCCGCAAGCCTAGACCTCCATTGATGATTCCAAGAGTGACGACGATTCTTCCCAGCCACAAGTGAAGATAGCTCCAGAGTGTCCTCCGAAGGTGCTTCCTGAACAAGAAATGATGCAGTAGGCCGAAAAATGGCTGAAAGAAAAGCAAGCCAAGTAGGACGATGCCGATGATCGGATGCGGGTCATGAAGCATGTTCCGTGGACCGGTTCGTACAAGCTACAAAGCAGGTCAGTGTCCGCCCATATGACCTTAGAGTGTTCATGCTTACATAGACACCCAAGGCAAAAGCTGCAATGTACAGTGCATAAGCCAATAATTGCCAGATGGCGTGAATGACCCACAACCCCCGAAAGCTCGCCAGACGGATCAAGATGCCACCCGCCGGAAAGAGGAAACCAAAGGCGACCGTTGCGAGCACTGCATGTGCTATGACTTTGGTATTGTAGGAGCCCGAAAAGAAGCCCTGGTTTCCAAATCCTCCCTGGTAGCCATTGGTACTGTAACTGCTGCTGCCGCTGTTGTCGTTGCTGCTATCACTGCTGCTGTCGGTGCCGCTGTTGTAATATGAACCACCGCTCCAAGCATGCGTCGTTGAGACGCAGATTATCAGGTACGCTGTCACTATCGTCGGCTTCATCGTGTGACAGAAGGGCGCTTGCGATGGAGCGTTCTGCAGGCAGACAGCGCGACGTTCAGTGTCTAGAAATGCGAGCGAAAGATCGAATAGGAATGGTGCCTGATGTGCGACACAAGAAAGCACAATCGTGCTGCGAGCAAATTGCAGTGACACTTGTGCAATGTCGATTGAAGTCTGACGAGAGCTTATAGAAGACTAGGTTGGTCGCCTTTCTATGCAAAGAGGACAGCCACCCCAGCCCTACTGTGGCCGAGCAGCCAGACCGGCGGGAGACCATCCCTCGACGCGCACCAACGGTCAGAGGATAAGCTTACGTGTCTGGGACAGCGGCCACGGCTGCATTTAGCTGTTGTGGGTGGTAAACGTACAAGTCGTTTCGCGGGTTGCGGTAGCCGTTGGGGACCCGAAAGCTGCGACCGCCAAGAACCAGGATGCTTCTCGGAGAACAGCAAAAGCTTTGCGAGGATCCATCCATTCGTCGTAAACGATGACGGCAGCAAGGCTGACCACGATTGCTACAGAGATACCTCTTAGGCTGCATAGCGAATGCCCTTGATCGGGCTATGCCCGAATACGAAGCTTAGTCTCGGAGGGATCCTAAGCAACGTCGCAGCCAGGATGACGGCTTTACTGTCTTTCCATGAGACGATCTGAGACTGATTGTCCAATCAAGATTGCTTCGAAAAGACATACTGCCAAGCTCTGCGACAGTTGTTATGCAAAAGGTCCCAGCGCTGCCGAGGGTGTCGAACACTGGGAGTACACCAATTCCGGTAAATTTCCGAGTGGTGGGCGGAGCAGCTTGTCTTTATCGCTGTGCCATGCAGTCCAGCGGACTGAACAGTCGAAACCAGTTGCATTCCACGGATACCATCTCGCGACTCTACGTTCCGCCTTGTCCCTGGCCTGTGTCCTTTTGAGACCGTATCTCGATCTTGCGGGGCTTCTTCCTTCTTGGAGCATTCAGCCCTTGGTCATGTTGCTGCGTAGTAGTAGACTGCACTTTTGTCGAACCTGTAGAGCCTGCACGCCGCTCCTCTTCGAGTGCATCGACCACCTCTGCGGGTGTAGCGTCTTCAAAGCGTTTCTGTACATCACCGACCTTGATCCACGGCCCATGCACTGCCCCGACACCACTTCCAATGAGACCGCCTAGGAGGCGTGTATTCGTTAGAGGGCAACGACAATTGGGCTAGCATGTCTGCGTACCTAAAGCAGTTGTCGGAATACTCAACAGACCTCCGAGCAAAGTGCCGAGCACAGCACCTAATCCCATCCCAACACCCACACCTATGCCACCTCCGCCGAACAGTCCCTGCCATGTGCCACTTTGCATTCTTCGTGCCATCTTGCTGTGGCCATTTGCTTCTACTTCTTTCTCGTATGCTTCTTTGAACAGCCGCTCTCTTTCAGCAGGCGAAGCGGCTTTCGCAGCCTTTTCTTTCAGCTCTTTCGCCATGTTTTGGGCTTTGGCCACCTTTTGTAAAGCGCCGATAGTCTCTTCGAGCTCTTTTCGGTCTGGAGGCTTCGATTGATCTTCTTGTGACATGGCGTGCAGCTGTTGCGATTTGCCGAGTGCGGTATCGTCTGAGAACAAGTGATGGAAACAGAGAGTTATACGCCTACCTGAAATGAGAGTGACTGGTCTATGCGTGCACGGTCTGAACGAGTAGACTGTGACCTCACATGTGGTGGTCTGGTTCCTGGTTTTGGAGCGTCCCACCCCACATCTCGGAAAATCAAGCAAGGGAAGCTCCCATCTGATGACATGGAAGTCAACCGTCTTCTTGCTAGTAAATACAGCTCTCATCCATCACGACGTTGGTGTGTCGCGTCGACTCTGCTAGACCTCTTGTGAAGAGTTGTCGACGCGAGCGTGAGGGCCGCGGCGGGCGCCAAGAAAGAGAGGACACAGCATCGGCCGGCAGGCCAACAGCTTTGTCACTCACGAAATGCTCTCGGGACACAGGCTAGGTCACTTCTGGAACTTATCGTAACACAACGACCGCATGGATCTTATGTACAGCTGCTGAGATCTATGCAATGGCATCGCAGCACACGGCCTACTGTACAGCTTGTACGACTGGATGGCACGGTACACGAATGCCATCCTGCCGAAATCTTGCCCGAAGCTGTAGAGTCGACTGGGATATGAATAGAGAAGATAAAAGAGCAGGCTGGCGCTCTATGGCTTTGAAAGGTGAGGCTTTCAGTTGTCGGATGACGGCAGCACCATTCTCGTGAAATTGCCTACTCTGGCTATTGCGCAGCCTGCACAAGGCCCCCGCACAAGGGTACAAGATGAGGTGAGTTCACTCGTGGTCGGGCTGAGATATCGTGGCATGAGACACGATAATTCAGGTCTCAGGTTGCAACCGAAACTTGTCGTACTGGCGGCGTCGTGGAACCTTTGCAAGATCAAAGATTGTCGAAAAATTGCTAGGCTCCCAAATATGTCACGAATACGCTTGTGCCGACTCAAGACAGCCATACCGTCCTTGACAATCTGAAGTGCATCGTGGCCAACATCTCGCCGCTACTGGTGGTTCCTGTTGAACATTGGCGGTGACGGCCATTAGCTAAGTGCATGGCACAAGGCGGAAAACAGACATAGGCTTCTTGAGATTCAACAGGAGGCACGCAAGATGCGTGTACCGCCATCAACGACTATAAGAAGGGTAGTGTTCCAAGTCCGGAGTCATTACTCAGTCACTTACCACCGTCGTTCATTCAGCTTGTGCAGTGTATAATTGCTTCAAGGAAATCACGACTGCAACAAAACTTGTCCTTCCGCGCAGCGCTCGATCTAATCATGTATTCCAAGGTAAGTCGATATCACGGCACCTGCTCGAGGCACGGCTAAAGTCCACAGGCCCTCATTTCCCTTCTAGCTGCAAGCGCTACTGTCTTCGCCGCCGCGGTCCCTGGCGACGATGACAAGGGCAACACCGCAGGCAAAGGAGGTCAAGATGATGGCCACGACACAGGCTACGACTCAGGTTACGGCTCAGGTGGCTATGGCAACAACGGTGCAACCAAGACCGTCACGGTCACGGTCAAAGGCAACACAGAATGGAAGACCAAATGGTCTACCAGGACCATAACTTCGACTTCGACCAGGAGAGAATCCCCTCGCACGATAACTGTCGAGGCAGACCCTGTGACTCGCACCGTGACGGTCAATGCGGCTCCCGCAGCATCCACCCCAGAGATCCTAAATGTGCGTTTGCACCCGAACACTGGCTGTTCCTCGAACGCGGTCCCTGGCGATGGTAATCAGGTCGATTACTCGGAAGTAGCCATCGCAATTCCTGCTGCTCGCAGGGGAGGTGGCGATCGGAAAAGCCAGTGCTACAATACGCCAAACGACTTCGCAAGTCTCTCCTTCGAGGCATTCTTTGGCCGCAAGGGACTCGATGGCTGCACTGTCCAAGTCTTCGATGACCAGAACTGCCAGGGAGGCCGCATGCTGAGATCCATCGGCGTCAACAACAACGAGCGCGAATGCTACAATGTTCAAGCTGGAGGCCAGAATGGTGGCCAAAACGGAGGCTCCAACAACTGGGGCAACGGCGGTAGCGACCGTGGCAATGGAGGCAAGAGCGGCCAGCAACATGGCCAGCAGAACGGCCAGCAGGGTGGCCAGCATGGCAACAATGGCAATGGTGGCTCAAAGGGCGGCAAGAGCCAGGGAACAGGCGCTCAATCCGTGCTCCTGGTCTGCAAAAAGTAAGTCTGCCTTTGCACCAACTCTGCCACTGTCATGGAAATGGGCGAGCCCGCCAGCAGAGACGATGCGTGAAAGAGCACAAGCAAGTCGCTGAGAGATTCCTGAAGTTTCTGTTATGCTTCAAACCACTGTCCTTACCGATGTTCTTTGATAGCACAACCCATATTATACATTTATTGCCCGGATGATTTGCTTCCGGTGACGATACTCATATATCCGATTGGCCACGTATGTAGCAATCGACGCGGTGTAATCTTCCAATCGTGCACATGTACGGTGCCAAGCTCATCCGGGCTGCTATATCGCCTTCTCTTATGCCCTACAGCTTTCTCGACGAGGGCGATGGTTTCCTCGTTGCTTCGTGTTCGCAGACAGCTCACCAGGAGATCCAAGCACTGCATCAGAGGAAGAAGCGGGATCAGATAGGTGAAGAGCAAGTGAGTCATGTCAGCTCGGAACCAAAAGACGGAAAACCAAAAGCATATCCAAGTCTCCAGCAGGACGAAGATGATGCTCCAAATGCGTCGTTCCTGTAGTTCGACGATGGCAAATCATCCGCAGTTTGCAACGTGCTTTGGAGTATTGCAACGGCTTTATTGTCGTCAAAGCGATGGAAAGAGCTCATCAATCGATAGACGTTGGTACCGTTGGACTCATATCCTTGATGCCGTGCAGTGCAGCCCCCCTGTCTCCGCGAGTCGTGCTGCTGATCGCCGCGAACGGGGATCTGTCAGGATGCACAGCTTGCGGGATGAAAGTCAGATTCCTGGACCGCGATGCTTGGTACGTCCAGGCGTCGAGCTGAGCATTCGGGTGCAGGTCGGTCAACTGGAAGGGAACAGGCTGTCGCTCCGCTTCCCTTCGTCTTCTGTTTACAGAGAACTCAATGTATGACGCGAGGCGGCCACTGCCAGAGCAAATATCAATAATACGCCATGGCTGTGCATCAACGTCCAACTCTTGCAGGTGCTCATAAATGACTTCCGCTGCGAGAGCCGCTGGGAACTGTGTCTGGCCTCTCGAATTGTGCCGGATCCAGGCGGCGGAATAGTTGTCCTGAAGGTCATGATGTATAAATCGAGGAACGCTAAACCGAATGAGGACTGCCTATCACCCGCTAGAGAATTTTCGACCTGCGACGAGACATACAACCACAAGTCTCCCAGTTCCACTAATTGCCATCGTCCGCCAGGAACGGAAAAGTTCAGCTTGTCAAGCCAAATGGACAAAGTCATCGTCTTCTGCAGCCACGATGACTGCATGAGATCCGAAAACCGTTTCTTACTTCCTCTGGACGCCAGTGGCTGCTGACACCATTTCTGGAAGGCGTTCGCAGCCGTTGAGGACACGGATTGCCGATGTGGTGATGTCCCGACGTTCCAGAAGCGGCAGTGGTGGGGATCCACGAGTGCGACGGGTCAATGCGCAAGGCTTGGTTTCGATAGACGCGAGTTTATCGATCGCTTATATCACGTCAATACTTAATACGAGAGGCCGAGACCAACGACCTTGTCGACCCGTAGACTAGCGATTGATCGCAATCGTTGCAAAGAAAAACAGTGGCGAATTGCCAATAGTTCATACATGTATCGTTCGTATGTAGTATATGTGGGCCTGACATTGCCCTCGTGCATCTATATGCCTCGCACTAATTTCAGTGCAACACGCTTTGGGGTATCTTCGCGCTGTAAATGCTCAAGACCAATCGTAATTGAGGCGAATGTGGCAAAGAGACTGCAAAAATGCCTGATGCCCAAATCTGCGCTCACGTTCCTCGAATAATGTCTATGCTATCATGATGAAGTCGCATCAATGATCGCGCTCTTCTTGCCCTATCACAACAATCTCATCTTGTTGATACGAGGTAGATTTTTCTTCACCATGGACGGGGCCAAGAGTCCAGAACCATTGCCGATGTCGTTTGCGTCTACCAGCGACAGGCGTGGCTGGGCATGAATCACTGTCACTATCTTCCTCATCCGATGACTCGCGCTTATCTCCAGTGTGCGGGGAGGGCGGCGAGTTCGCAGAAGGATGACGGCCGTCCTCTTCAGCTCGTTCGCTGTCCTGATCCTTGAGATTCTCGTCGACTTCGCTGTCGCTGGGGGTAAGTTCCAGCGTGGAAATGGTTGACGTCGATGATTCTATATCGGAATGGCGAAGAGTGAACCGTGTCGTTTTCACGTCTTCTGTCAAGGGCTCCCGGAAGGCCACTTTCTTCTGCGCCGGAAACATTGGCCTCTGATGACCGAAGTGTGGTCGACGTGACGTTCGAGGAAGTGGAGAGTTGACTAGAATTGAAGTTGTGTTGAACGAGAGCTTGTACGGCACGACACTTGGAAGTGAGTCGAGGGATGACAGTGATGATGTGGTTGTGGCAGAAGACGCCGCAGATTCGCTCGCAGTCGATGATTGTACCTGCTCCGGCTCTGGTTGTGACGAGTTCGTCGCAATTTTTAGCGGCGACAGGACCGGCTTGGACGATGAGTTCTTGTTCTGGGGAGTCACCGAATCCAGCGCATTTTGGAAAGTGTTTCTCGCCGTGGGTGATGTTGCAGAGAGCGTCTCAAGGCGTAGACTCGTGGAGCTCTTTCCAAAGATCGATGGTACGTTGTTCGTGTCCAGCGAGAGTTTGGGTCGTTTGGCCGGCGACCTCGAAGGTCGAAGTGGCGTAGGCGCTGAGGTACCACTATATCCCATGTGCTGTGACGGGAGGATGGCAAGTGACATGGTGCTGGTGTCCATTTGTGTGTGAATAGATGATGGCTGTGGTGTCAAGTATTGAATCATGCTTCACCCCCCTCCAAGCACCACGAGCAAGCGAATGCAGGCTCGCAGGACAAGTAGACGGCGAGGTGGGAGGGACCGCGTGCCGTGATGTAGTGCAGGTGACAAGAACCTGGTCCGCGTGTGCAGCTTCCTGCTCGTATTGGGCTTACGGCAGCTGGCTCGATTGAGAATACAGTGCTTGGCTTGGGGTATGGCGTCGAGCAGAGCCGGACCGCCAAAGCAATTCGTGCCTTGGACAACGGGCGGTCACGAGTAATGAGGGAGTAAGGTCAAGTGCTGTTGGTGGGGTCGATGTTGGGATAGTAATACCATTTAGACGCAGCGGCCACGGCGGGGTCCTGCAGAGAGGGTCTGCTCAGTGCTTTTAATCCGTGTCGCAATCGGAGCACTGTGCAACAGAAATAGAGTAGCGAATGGCGACCGGCACCGTCTGTGGGATCGCTGCATCTAACATTAAGCGCTAGCGATCCATGTCTGTAGGCGTGGATGGCCACCCAAAAAGCCTGTTCGAAAATAGCACACTCGTTTGGAGCCTAAGCTCAAACGGGCCGAGTGGGGCACCAACGGCCAGAGCGCCCTGTAGGAACGCTGCAGCTTCTTCTTCTTCGTCGGCCACTGCGTCTGCTTCTAGCCTGCTTAATGAAGCTGTTGTGTCACTGTTTCAGCCGCTGTCTGCGTATCAATCGTGGCCCGGGAGACGCATCCCGCTATATTGCTCTTGTAAGCGCGTGACATGAGCACATGGGCGGCGCGGCTAAGGCTTAGATGCGAAACACGTTCGTACACTGGTTTGCGGTTGACGACGAACCAAGGTGCAAAGCCATCCAACATGCGGAGCCTCTGTTGCCACATGTCCGCGTGTCGTCGTGGACAGCTGTTGTAACATCGGCAGCGTGACCACAGGAATATCTCGCCGGTCTGCGGAGGAAAGTCGGCCTTGTCGCATCCCATAACTGCCACCTCGTCGTCGCTGAATCGGAGCGTGCACCGTAGAAGACCAAAGCATTCGGCGTCTGTCGTGCATCCCGATCGCAATAACGCTCAGACGACCGCCTGCGGCAGTTGCCATCATCATGCCTGTGGCGTGCCGCGCTTGCGTATTGCTCTGCAGAGTCTTGAGAGCTTGAGCGATTGTGCTGACGATGCCAAGGAGTCATCCTAGCAGTGAACGTATTGCGTGCGCAGAATTAGATGCATACTGCGTGAGCCATGACGCGCACACCTCTGTTCATCACTTGAGCTTCAGGCTCATGCATTTCAGTTCATCAGATTGCTCCATCCCCAGGTAAGCCTGCGATCCTTCACCGTTGCAGCCAATATCTGGCAGCTGCGGTACCGATCCTCGAGCGAAACGCCTAATAATTCTGGTCGAGCCTGAGCTGGGGTGTAAACCAGAGAGGGCTGTTTTGCCAGAACTCCCCATGTCTCTGGGAGGGTGGCGGGTGAAGGTGCGCTTGCTGGCCTATGTTTCATGCGTGACGACATTGCTCCAGGTTTACGATAAGGTCAACCCTGCTTCGTTACAGCGCTTGACCACCGAGCACCGTGCGGCTCCTGGAGGATACAGACTAAGCATAGATGTCGACTGGCAGTATTCCGGAGGTCGCTGATGGGAGCTTTGTGTGTTCGTACAGTAGTGAGAGGTGGTCAGAATCGGGTAACGTCGTGAGAACGACGGCATTCCGATCGCCGTGCAAGTCTTCGCTCGTGATTCTAAAGCGGTGGCAGATCATTCAGAAATAGAATCAGGTGCTGGTAGATAACAGAACGGAGTTCCTGCCACATGGAGGATGTCTTAACAGCGTTGTGGCTCGATTCGAAGACACGTTGAGGCGGTGGCACGAGCGCCTTCGGATGGGAACTTGCGTACCGTAATGAGCACCATCGTAGTTCATCTCAGTCTGACGCCGTAAAGGTACATCAGATGCATGGCATTGCAGACGGCATTGTCGTTGATGGGCGACGGCGCTCATGTTCTGGTGGCGTCAGGAGCACACGCGAAGCGCGCTTCAGAGAAAGGCTTGGCGAACGCGTTCTGCACCTCATCTCGGACTATGTTCTCGCCACACACGACCACAGCTCGTCCGCATCGAAATACCAGCAGTATTCGTGTATCTCGGGCAATGTGAGATCAGAAAAGGGACAAGAAGTGTTCAAAACTCCATGAAATGCGGATTTTGGCACATTTCGACTATGATTGCTTCTACGCCTCTGTCTTCGAATCGGAAAATCCAAGTTTGAAAAGTCTTCCTTTCGCAGTCCAGCAAAAGCAGATCATAGTCACGTGCAGCAAGTCAATCGAGAGGATCAAGGGATAGGCGCAGTGCTAAGACAATGGTGCAGATTATGAGGCCCGAAGAAGAGGGCTGTACAAGCTGCAGCTTGTCAAAGATGCCAAGCGAATGTGTCCAGATGTGATCATCGAATTGGGAGAAGATATCAGCAGGTTTCGTGATGCCTCGAAGGAACTCTATTCCTTTATCAAAAGCTTCAGCTGGAACAACAAAGTCGAACGGCTAGGTTTTGATGAAGTTTGGTTGGATGTGACAGACATTGTCCAGTACAATGCGGACCTTTTAAACAAGCATGACTTGGAGCACTCATTCTTTCAGACATCTAGAGATGACCCTACACTTGGATTTCCGTTCGATGCTACCAAGGTTGCTGGCCACACATGTCCGAAGGACTATGCTTCCGCCCCAGAGGCCGATGAGTTGACGTTGCGTCTGCGCCTTGGTAGTCATCTTGCCCTGCATATCCGTCATGAGCTGGAAAGTCAGAAAGGCTATACCAGCACAGTGGGTATCGCCACCTCAAAGCTCCTTTCAAAGCTGGTGGGAAATTTGAACAAACCTAAGGGGCAAACAACACTCATGCCTCCGTACTGGACAGAAGGTGGTGAAGTGGGCAATGTCACAACATTCATCGATGGCCACGATATCGGAAAAATACCAGGAATTGGGTTCAAGCTATCCCAAAAGCTACGCGAATTTTATTTGCAGCGTCCCGCTGCGTTTGACGACGGACTGGTCTACGGCGGGACCAAGGAGCGTGTGAGCGTGGCAGATATTCGCAAGCGTCCGGATGTCAATCCCGAAATGCTGGAGAAGCTTTTGGCTGGACCCGGGTCTGCGCACGGCATCGGCCAAAAGATCTATGATCTACTCCATGGACGTGACGAGACTGAAGTCAGCTCAGCCCGCGTCGTTCCCAGGCAGATTTCTATCGAAGACAGCTACATCCGTTTGGATACGATGCCGGAGCTACTCAGGGAGCTGGATACTCTAGCGCGGAGCCTGCTGAACAGGATGCGAATTGACCTCCTCGGATCGGACGACGATTTCGGGAGCGATGCACTGGGGCAGGCAGACGGCGAGACTGAAG
>ANSM01000262.1:0-10517 GCA_000347735.1 Cercospora canescens BHU | reverse complement strand
TCCGTAGCTTCGCTCGCTCCGCCAAACGCGCTGCCAGCAAGGCCGACGTGGCCCCCAATGCCAAAGCGTACCTCGAAAGCGGTGCCATCGCCGGCGGGCAAGACCTCGTCGACGTCAACAAGGTCCTCGTCATTGGTTCCGGAGGTCTCTCCATTGGCCAGGCGGGCGAGTTTGACTACTCGGGCTCGCAAGCTCTCAAAGCTCTCAAAGAAGCCGGCATCAAATCCGTGCTCATCAACCCCAACATTGCAACCATCCAGACCTCCCACGTGCTTGCCGATGAGGTGTACTACCTCCCGGTCACACCCGAATATGTCACCTACGTGATTGAGAAGGAGAGGCCAGATGGCATCTTCCTGTCCTTCGGTGGTCAGACCGCCCTCAATCTGGGTGTCAAGATGGATGAGATGGGCATTTTCGAGAGGTACGGCGTCAAGGTGCTTGGCACCAGCGTGCAGACGCTCAAGACGTCTGAGGATCGTGACTTGTTCGCGAAGGCCCTCAAGGAAATCAACATTCCCATTGCCGAGAGTATCGCCGTCGAGACTGTCGAAGATGCTCTCAAGGCGGCTGAGGAAGTCGGATACCCCATCATCGTCCGAGCTGCGTTCGCATTGGGCGGTCTTGGATCGGGTTTCGCTGACAACCCAGAAGAGCTTCGAAACATGGCTGCTCGTTCTCTGACTCTATCTCCCCAGATCTTGGTTGAGAAATCTCTCAAGGGCTGGAAGGAGGCTGAGTACGAGGTTGTGCGAGACGCTTCGGATAACTGCATCACGGTCTGCAACATGGAAAATTTCGATCCTCTGGGTGTGCACACTGGTGACTCCATCGTCGTCTCGCCTTCTCAGACGCTGAGCGACGAGGAGTACCACATGCTTCGAACTGCGGCCATCAAGATAATTCGTCACTTGGGTGTGGTTGGAGAGTGTAACGTGCAGTACGCTCTTCAGCCCGATGGACTCGACTACAGGGTCATCGAGGTCAACGCCCGTCTTTCTCGTTCTTCCGCTCTCGCCTCCAAGGCTACTGGTTACCCTCTAGCTTACACCGCTGCGAAGATTGGCCTCGGTCACACTCTGCCTGAACTGCCCAACGCTGTCACTCGCACCACCACTGCCAACTTTGAACCTTCGCTGGATTACATTGTCACCAAGATTCCTCGCTGGGATCTGGTCAAGTTCCAAAACGTCAACCGCAACATTGGCTCTTCTATGAAGTCTATCGGTGAAGTCATGGCTATCGGCCGTACCTTTGAGGAATCTTTCCAGAAGGCTATTCGTCAGGTCGACCCCAAGTTTGATGGTTTGCAAGGTGACAAGTTTGAGGATCTGGATGAAGTGCTCAAGAACCCCACTGATCGCCGCTGGCTCGCTGTTGGCCAGGCCATGCTCCACGAAGGTTACTCTGTCGACAAGGTTCACGATCTCAGCAAGATTGACAAGTGGTTCCTGTACAAGATCCAAAACATCGTCGACACCACCAAGGAACTCGAAGCCATCGGATCTCTCTTCGGTGTCAAGAAGGAACTCATGCTCAAGGCCAAGAAGCAAGGTTTCAGCGACAAGCAAATTGCTCGCGCTGTCAACTCTACTGAAGATGAAGTCCGTGCTCGCCGCAAGAACTTTGGTCTCAGGCCTTGGGTTAAGCGAATTGACACTCTGGCTGCTGAATTCCCTGCTGACACGAACTACCTCTACACGACTTACAATGCTTCCAGCCACGATGTGACTTTTGAAGACAAGGGAATCATCGTTCTCGGATCTGGTGTCTACCGTATCGGAAGTTCGGTCGAATTCGATTGGTGTGCTGTCAACGCTACACTCTCGCTCAAGGAGCAGGGAAAGAAGACAGTTATGATTAACGTAAGTTTTCGATTTCTTTTATCTCCATTGCATGGGTAGGATGTTGTGTCTCTAACAGGTCTCTCTGGCAAAATTTTGCCATGAGGTCAGCTGATGTGCAGAGAATCGCGTGTCGATTCAGAGGACAGCGATGTCTTGACGGTCACGTGACACAACACCTCACTTCACCCCATGACATTGCCCACCTGGTTCTACACCAGGCATCTTCTGCCAGTCTTGACAGTTTTCTCCGACGAGAGCGACTACTCGCTGCTCCCCGGTTGAGGGACGGGCAAGATTTGGCAGGAGAGGCCGATCGGAGGCGTGACTTTCTTCCCCCTCTTGCCACCCTTCATCCACAACACTTTCACACTTCACAAATGTCTTGTACGCAAGCTAACAACAGGGGAGTATAATCCGGAGACCTATTCCACCGATTTCGACGTTCCCGACCGCCTCTACTTTGAGGAACTCAGCTACGAGCGTGTCATGGATATCTACGAAATGGAGTGTGCTTCCGGCGTTGTGGTCTCTGTAGGCGGTCAACTGCCTCAGAACATTGCTCTGAAGCTCCAGGAAACTGGCAAGGCCAAGGTGCTTGGTACCAACCCCGAGGACATTGACAAGGCCGAAGACAGGCAGAAGTTCTCGCAAATCTTGGAGTCTATCGGAGTGGATCAGCCTGCCTGGAAGGAACTTACCAACTACAACGATGCTAAGGCATTCGCTGACGAGGTTGGCTACCCAGTCCTTGTCCGTCCATCTTACGTCCTTTCTGGTGCTGCCATGACTGTCATCCGCTCTGAAGAGGAGCTCGAGGAGAAACTTCTTGCTGCTAGCCAGGTCAGCGGTGACCACCCAGTCGTTATCACCAAGTTCATCGAAGGCGCTCAGGAGATTGACTGCGATGGTGTGGCACACGATGGAAAGCTGCTCATTCATGCCGTCTCTGAACACGTGGAGAACGCTGGTGTTCACTCTGGTGATGCTTCCCTCATCCTTCCTCCTGCCAACCTGCCCAAGCGTACCGTCGAGCGTGTCAAGGAGATCGCTCAAAAAGTCGCCAAAGCTTGGTCGATCACAGGTCCTTTCAACATGCAAATCATCTCCGCCAAGAACCCAGATGGTGGCGAGCCGCTCCTCAAGGTCATCGAGTGCAACCTGCGTGCTTCCCGATCCTTCCCGTTCGTCAGCAAGGTCCTTGGAACCAACTTCATTGATGTCGCTACGCGCGCTCTCCTCGGTAAGGATGTTCCAGAGCCAGTTGATCTCATGGAGGTCCAGCGCGACTATCTCGCTGTCAAGGTCCCACAGTTTGCTTGGACTCGTCTCGCCGGCGCTGACCCTTACCTCGGCGTTGAGATGGCTTCCACTGGTGAAATGGCTTGCTTTGGTACCGATCTCGTCGAGGCTTACTGGACTGCCGTGCAGAGCATGATGAACTTCCGTGTCCCTCTTCCCGGTGAGGGTCTCCTGTTCGGCGGTGACACTCAAACCGAAGACCTCGGTAAGATCGTCGACTACCTCAACCCTCTCGGCTACAAACTGTACGCCGCCAACCACGAAATCAAAAACCACCTCGAAAGCACTTCCAAAGACGGCTCCGTCAAAGTTGAAGTTATTGAGTTCCCCAAGGACAACAAGCAGGAACTTCGCCAAGTCTTTGAGAAGTACGACATCCGAGGCGTGTTCAATCTGGCCAAGCGCAGGGCCAGCAGCATGACGGATGAGGATTACGTGATGCGTCGCAACGCGGTGGATTTCGGCCATCCACTTTTCATGGAGCCCCGGACTGCGGTGCTTTTCGCGCAGTGTATGAGTGAGAAGTTGCCCAAGAAGGAGGGTATCCCGAAGGAGGTGAGAAGGTGGAGTGATTTTATTGGTGGGAAGCCTTTGTAGATTGGTGCATGGTGAAATTCGAAGGAGGATGGTGTAGAATATGAGAACGGTGGAGGAGATTTTGGCTGGGTAGATTGCTATGATATGAGAATGCCAATGCGATTTGATCTTCCGTTCGGAAATTGCAGATGTTGTGGTCACATCTTTGATCCAGTGAAGTTTGTGATGTGCTCTCCGCTGGCGTGGATCTCGCTGCTCGAATTGCTTATGTTTCGTTGGAGAGGTATTATGCGTTACGTCGGCCGCAGGGCGGAAAAACGTTTGGTCTTCCTCTGAGATGTTGGATAAAGTCGATTGCAACCCTCTTCAAAGATTGGTTTGCTGTCCTAAAGGCTCGAGCGTTCATGACTTTCTTCTCTCCTTCCGCGTTACTTGCCCCCGCTGCTGTGATTCCTGTGAGATACCGAGTGACTTGTTCTGTGAGGAATGGATTCGGCGAGATGAATCTGTCCTCTCGTGGAAAGGTTTACGTGGAGTGAACGTGAATCTGGTTGATAGTGACACACTTGCGCAAGCCCACGAAGCGGATAGCTTCGTCTCGAATGAGCGCTCATACCAGTCGGTTGCTGAGCGAAGCTGTGCTTTCACGGCTTGTACTGTCTCTGTTATATTTCCGCGAGATGAGTGTTGGTGGACACGCACTACAGCTATGCCAAGACGTCCTGCTTCCCTAGACGTGGGTATCTATCATCTTGTACATGTGAAGATCGGATCTTACGCGTTTCCGCCTCATCGCGTATCAAACGCCCGAAGAGTTCGTTAGTGCTGCGGTGGTTGCGAGTTGTTGTCGCGCTCAAGAGTTCGCGATTAGGAGGATATCTCTTTCGCAAGATAAGTGCTCGGCTTCAGGGTAAGTTTGTTTGGCGGAGCTGTGTGTGCACGATGTCATGTTTCTTCTGTGCGTTTGGGAATGAGACGACCATCTTGACAGACGTTCTACCATGATCGAACGAGACGCTGGGCCAATGTCACCATTTTCGATTATTTCAGCTGTGTTTTTGCGACGAGGAGCCTGATGTCGTGCGTGTATCATAGCGAGGGCTGATCAGCTTTTGCTTGCGTTTTATAGGCAGACATCTCACTCCGGCCGAGTATTGAAGCAATGACTTGGTGCCCTTTGTTGGAATGAGTCAATCAAGAAGTGGGAAGAAGACAATGGTGGCAGTATACGTTATTGTGGTAGTCTGTCGCCTTTTATGTCGAGTTTGCTTTGTAAACGAATACTCCCCTGATCGATGTTCTCACGGCCAGTAATGACTGTCCTTGCCTCCTGTTTCTCCCCTTCGCATTTTGTTGTTTTCCTCTTTTAACTCTCTGCTATCATGATATTCGATGTCTTTCCATGTGCTGAAGGAACCATCAAAGTTTGTTCCTCACGCCTCCCATGTGCTAAATCGTCCTCTGGCACCTAGTATTAATACACTCCTGACCAAAACCGCATTGGTCGAAAGCCTTCCACGTTCCGGAGCCGAAGAAGTCGCATTTGACCTATTGAACATAGTAGTCAGCCTTTGTTCGTTTTCGAGCGAAGAATTTCTCTCTTTGAATCCGCGCTTGCGAAATTTGCGTTTTGCCGGTAGTTGCAGGGCGTAATGAGATTGTTGGATCTCTTCAATGCTCGACGTACTCTATTGTTGTTGTCGTTGCACTGACACTTGATTGCCCCATCATTGCTCCGCTTGTTGCAGGCGTTGCCAGGGTTGTGGCAGTCCGCAGACACCAGGGCAGCGAGGGCGCTGAGAGCGAGGAGGACAGAGTTTGTGAAACGCATGTTGAGTTTGGGGCTTGGGAACGGAGATTCTTGAATATCGCGTTGAGATTTGGTTCGAACAAGATTGATCGATTGAAGCAATTGGGGTGTTTGCTAAAACTTCCCTCCGCGGGAGGTCAAGGGATTTTTATACACGTTCTGGCAAGCCAATGTGTTGTTGCTCGGTCCAGAGTAGCATGATCGTTCTGTTGATCATCGTATGGATTCCTTCTTTCTTCGAAGGATGAATTCCAACACAGAGTTGTGACACCAGAGGCATCATAGACTTTTATTGCTAGATGACCGGTGAAATGTTTTCGGTCCCGAGCAGCATCATCGTTCTCCTACTCATCATGCGAATTCCTCTTTCTCTTCGAAGGATGAATTTCAACGACACCAGAGGCGTCATAGATGTTTATTGCTAAATGACCGGTGAAACATTTTCGGTCCCGAATCCTTGGGCTGTGCAACGTAGTATAGCACTTCTTGCTATGGATTTTCTCTTCTTGCTACAAGGGTCTCGGATCGTAGTGCATGTGGCATAACCCTCAGATCTGACTGGTTGGAGCGTTCTGCAGCTCTTCCCACTAGGCCATCCTCTGTCGAAAGAGTGGACATATGTGTTTTGTATTGCCGCAATTGCGTTCATTGTGGAAAAGTTGTATGCGTCTGGTTCCACTGATTTTTGGAAAAATCTATTCACTATCGTTGACAACGCACGCCAGCTACTTATCGAGGATATATGTGTGCCCCAGAAGCGCCCATGATGAAAGACCCTCCCGTGATCTGCCCAGTTTGCACGCCCCCTTCATTGCGACCATTGAAGTATGAAGTGAACACGGCCCGGCTAGAAGTCAACTCCTCCAATCTCTTCCGCAGAGCCGCTTCAAGAAGCTTGTCCTGCACCTCCAAACTGTTTGCCGACTCTGAGAGCAATGATATAGTCTCCTGTTGTGGATTGATCGTGCTGACCTCTTCATATGCCAGACTGTCGCGTGCAAGCTTTGGAGCTGGATAGAGATCCTCGAGGTCCTTGACTTGCTCGGTGATGCTGCTGACGAGCTGCTGTACTTGTTCGCGGCCGCCAAGCGCCAACTTGGTCCTCAGCTGTACGGTTTTCATCCCTCTACTCATACGACTCATCGAAATGCGACGCATTTCTACCAAAAGCTTCGTTGCAGTGTCACCGGGACCACCACGAGCCCCCTGGAAACTGCTCGGTTCTTGACTTGTTAAAAAGCTGGCTGATTTTGTTCCCGCTTTCTCAAGCAATGAAATGATGTGTCGAAGCTTTTGCGCTGCAGTTTCTAGATCCTGGGACTTGAAGGAGGATGGCAAAGCTGCATTGTTGGGGCCAGTAGGGTTGCAAAAGTCATCCGACAGCCCGATTGACTGGCCCCATCGCGAAAGTCGCAACTGCGCGTTGTGTAGTTTGATTCGTTCCGTTGTCAAGCTGTCTTCAAAGTCGCGCCCGATGGAGACGTACTGAAAACATTCGACGGCATCATTGAAAAGACCTGCGAGTGCTATCGCTAGGCCAACAGCTTCGACCATCTTGCCAAAAGGCTGAAAGAAAACGGAGGACGGCCGCACCAGTGGGAGGAATACTATGTACTAGTTGCTGACAAGTCTGTTCAGCTCGGTGGGGTTAATGCATGATAGGAGACGCCACATCAATCATATAAAGCCAAGTATTCCAATCGAACCCCAACGCACTGTTACACAGCGTGGTATCAGCTATGCAATCCTGCGGGCCAGGGTGGTCTATAAGAAGGGACTGGAAGAGAAAGACCCACGGAGGGAAGCTCCCAACACTTGGCTTTGATTACAGGCCAAGATGTCACAGCAGTACCATGTCGAATTCGGACACAACGTTCGCGGGCTTCAAGTGGGTCGCGCTGATGGTTTGGTGATCCAGACCCGCAGCAGCGATCAAGATGAGCCCGATCGATCCTTGAGGCACCGTGAGTCGCTTTACAGAAAATTGAGGGGTCGCCTAACGCTGTGTTAGGATGCCTGCAATCCTTTGCGATACGTTATATACAAGATAGACCCGGACTACAGAAAAAGACACGCAACACGTGTGAATGGATTCTTACCCATGACAGCTATGAATCTTGGCTGAGAAGAGGTGGAATCCTATATATCGAAGGGGAATGCGGCACGGGTAAATCCACGATGATGCACGATTTAGTAAAGAACGTGTTTAGCAAGAGCAAGCGAAAGGTCCTGTCCTTCTTCTTCATGGCAGGGACGGAAAGGCAAGACTCATTTCTCGCAATGGTGCAGGCGCTGCTTCATCAAATTCTCTCCACGGACGAAGCGACAATGGAGAAATTCCTCCTCACAACCAAGTTCTCTGACAGATATGAATGGCAGGGTAGACAAGGACCGGATAGACGGTCCTGGAACGAGAACGAGCTCGAAGATAACCTGTGAGCCAGCATCTTAGATGCGTCAACTCGGTGTCCATTGACCATTTTCGTTGACGCTTTAGACGAATGCCGTCCCGAGAACAGGCGGACGATCTGGAAATTTCTGAAAAGCATTGTTAGCCGCGAAAACGATAGAATCTCTATTTGTCTCTCGAGCAGACCGACCCACAACGTAGAGCGAGATTTGACGCACCATGTCGATCTCAAGAATGAAAATGCTCAGGACATCAAAAATCATCTGGACCTGCAGCTCAGAGAAGGGAACATATTTTGTGAGAAGGTACGCTCTGAGCTGGTGAACGAGCTCTCAGAAAGATGTAAGTGAACATTCAGATGGGCAGCTCTTGCGGCAGATGAGCTTTTGAAGATTCAGCGCGAATATGGCGATGTCTGCCTTTCCGCCCCTGACCTACTGAATGAGCTTGGAAAACTGCCTTCATGTCTGCCCGCACTTTATGGCATACTGCTACAAAGACTGTCCGTTCCTGAAGCCAGATTTATGCTCAAATTGTTCAGCTGGGTGGTTTTAGCATTTCGGCCCTTGACTTGCTACGAACTTCGAGCTGCGCTGGCATTGAAGCCGACGAATGGTGGATATGGAGAGACCGAAGGCTCTATAAAATCGCTCGAGCCGCCACAGCGTATGGAAGATCTGAAGGAAGAGATTGAAAGACTATCATTGGGATTGCTCACCATCAGTGAATTCTTCGATCAGGGTACATGGTTTGACGATATGGCCGGAATATACCTCACGCTGCAAGGCTCATTCAGCTCTCGAGGTGAGCTTATCGTCAACTTGGCAAAAGAACTATGCCCTGGTAAGTATCCTCGGAGATCCGCTTACCAAGTGACACTCCGCCACGAGTCCGTTCGCGAGTATCTGCTTGAAGAGGGACTGGCATTCCTCCAGTCGAAAGCATTCCGCAGCCTGGACAAGCCTGATCTGTTTTACACCCATTCTTACATCAGCCGTGCACTTCTAGAGACTCAATTAACGCACGAGGAAATGCAAGCCACTTCCACCTTCGCAGAGGTATTCCGAGATTGGCTTGCTGAGAATGACCAGTGGGCTGAGAATGAATACGACGATGCCACGACACCACTCCAAAAGTGGTACTTTTCTCTGCCCTCAAGCATTTTGGACGCAAAGTCGCTGTTCGCGCCAAAACTCCACATCAGGCAATATGCTGACTCCTACATCGTTCGACACGGGGAAGCAGTCGACGCCAGAAGAGACGTCGGGGACAACTTTCTATCCAGATTGATGTCTTCCGGTCACGAGCACTGGGTCAGAGGGCCGAATACGTTCTTTCCGCGACTGCCTTTCGGCCCTGAAATTTTCTCGTACGCATTCTCCTTCAAGACTGCAGTGCCCGGGATTCGCCCGGCAGAAACAACCCAGCGAACATACATTCGGCTACGAGTTCATGCTGTTGATGGCGATCATTGTAGCGCCGAGAAGAGCGAATTTGAGATCTGGCCGATAGAAGGTCATATCAAGTTCCTTCTGCATGACGCAGCCAAACAAGGAAACTTCCGTGCTGTCTATGCTTTGCTCCGTATCGGCTTCCCACACACTGAAAGAGACACAGAAGGAATGCCTGCGGAACATTTGGCTTCCACCGATTGTGTGAGAGCACTCTTCCGTCACTTCGGACTTCTACCTTCGACCAGGATCGGCATGACGTACGGCGACGAAACCTTCTTCGACAGTCTGGCGGAGAGTCTCACCGGACTATCTGTTCGTATACGATGGAGAGTAAAGGTTTGGGGAACAACTCGGCTGAGAGGACGCGAAGTCGTCATTTGCTAGGCAGCGTGGACAGTGCAGCGCAGTGAATGCGAAACAGGGTGATGGGCGTGGGAAAGATGGCTGGAAGATGAAATGGGTGAGGTTGGTGAAGGAGAAGCTATGGCCATCGGAAGCAGCTCCTTTCCCGCTCGTCATCCTTGCCGATCGCCGAACCACGCGGCGGCCATTGGCGACTCCACAGTCGCAAGCAGCAGCAGTTGGCAGAGCGAATCGTTGATACAATCTGTAGTGCCATAGTAACGCTGCCGCCATCCGCCATCCACTCCGGCGGTGCTTCCGTGAACGAGCACAGCGTGAACGGAGACGTTGGCTTACCCCCCGGTCGTCGTGTCACCGTTGCCAACAGACGGACGGCGGTCGTTTGCTTGCCTCCAGCCACCCGCACGAACTTCCACCCCTTCTGCCCAACCTCTCCCAAAAGCCCGCCTGGACCGCGTCACTGTTCCCACCAAATCATTCGCTTCCACGCACCGTCCCAACGCTCCAACCTCCTCTCCCCAGACCGAGCAAAGCTTCGACCACGGGAAAAAGCGCCCTGTCCACTCTCAGCACACTCCCCCATTCCGCCCTTCCCCTCTTTCACGAGTGTGTGGGTGCGCGCGCGCCATTTTTTTCCGCATCGCACTATGGTCTTCTTCAAACGCCTCTCTCGCAGTCGCAGCCGCTCCAATTCGCAATCCTACGTCGACAACGCCTACGACTCGCGACACGACAGCAAGACATACGACGACTCCGGCTACGCCCATTCGGAACCGCCCCGCGATCGAGCCGTTCTC
>ANSM01000260.1:0-12340 GCA_000347735.1 Cercospora canescens BHU | reverse complement strand
AATCAAGCGAGAGTAAGGTAGTAACAAGTTGGCCACTCTGGGCTTCTGTAGCTTAGCTTAGCTGCCCGGCCCAGCCACCTGTCAATCTCTGTGGCTGAGTTCACGAGTGCTGCCCAACTTCATATTCGTTCCGCGCCAGGGAAAAAAAATCAATACAATCGCGACACGGCTGACGTTGTAGCAAACCCGTGTGCTCCGTAAGACAACGTACCATGCGACGAGACAACATCCTGGACTGGAGCTTGATCGTGGCGTTAGCTGGCCAACTTATCGAGTCCGTCGGCGGCTGAGCCAATGGCGAGTGAGCGCAGAAGCAACTCTCGCGCATTAAGTCGCGTGCGCGATATCCGGCCAGGCAAAAGAATTGTGCTGTGTGAAGACGGTCGGTCGAATTTCTAGGATCCGAGGTGACACAAGGACTCGAAGGAAGCTGACGAGCATGCTGCAGGGACATGGTTGAACTCTAGTAGCGACAGCCTCAAGAACAGTCTCGCTATACCCAGCAACATCACCCGCATCTCCAGAGCTATCAAACCGGTCAGCTCTGATGGTATCCAACAAATTGTGTACTATCACTGGGGGGTCGGCGCCGGTGGCGGCATTACCAATAAACTTCTTGGGATTTCCGGGGAAGGCCTGGCACAAATTGTACGCGAAGGCTATACGTTCATCGCGAATAACTACCAGCCTGGAGACGAGATTTTCATCTTTGGCTTTTCGAGGGGAGCATTCAGCGCGCGCAGCATAGCAGGACTCATTGGCGATGTTGGAGTTCTGACCAAGGATGGCTTGCCTTATCTTGCTGAGATCTTCCGCGATACCCAGCATCAACATGACCCGGACTACGTGCCAAAACATCCTGATTTACCTTTTCCTGACAAGCCGTCTGCTGCAAGTCCGGAGTACAGGGAAGAACTGGCTCGACGGCGGTTAACGAATCCCGAAGTTCCTGTTCGGGTGGTGGGCGTGTGGGACACTGTCGGGAGTCTAGGAACACCGAAGATAGGATGGCTTACTCGGCTTGGATTGCAGTCTGCTACGATGAAGGAGTTATCATTTTACGACACATCACTCGGCAACCACATCGAGTACGCTTTCCAGGCCTTGGCGCTCGATGAACGACGATTCGCATTCCCGCCGACGTTATGGGAGAAATTCGAGGACAACACTACCGTCCTGCGTCAAGTATGGTTTCCTGGAGCGCATAGCAACGTCGGCGGAGGCTATGACGACCAGCAAATCGCCACCATCAGCTTGGCATGGATGATGGCACAATGCCAACCCTTTCTGGATTTTGACCTCGACTACGTGCACGAACAGTACGAGGATGTAGAAGACTACTACGAGAAGACCGATCAAAAGCTACGCAGATGGAGCTTTGGCAAGGTTTTCAGTGGCATGGAAGGAGTCTACGCGCTTGGCGGCTCAAAGATTAGAACGCCTGGGCGCTATACTGCAGTCGATCCCACCAACGGTCGGCAGACCGATGATCCGCTCATGGAGACCCACGAGTACATCCATCCCTCTGTGCGTGCGAGGTACAAGCTTCGAGGACCGGGTCTGAATGACAGAGGAGACTATGACTGCAGAGCAATGCAAGATTGGAAGCTCGTAGTCGAGTGGCCGGAAGAGCCCGGCGCAAAGCGACCCAACATATTCTGGAAAGCACGAGATCGGCCCGCAGATGGATTCGTCAAAGTCTTGCCCGAAGCACCCTTATGGCAGTTGGAGACGGAACTTCTTGGATATGATCGAGAGACGGAGGAATATGTGATGCGACCGAGCGCGGTGAAACAAGGAAGAAGGAAGAGTTCGAGGATGACGGCTAGTCGCGTGATATCGCCTGCGAGGAGCCCACGGGGACCAAGCAGTCGGGCGATCTCGCCAGTGAGAAGTCCGAGGGAGAGAGTGGTGTTTGAGGAGAGAGTCGAAGAGCGCGTGAGAGATGGAAGTCGAATGCCGTCTGTTTCGAGAGGGAGACGAGACAGGGATCAGGAGGAAGTCAGTCCTCCTGGGAGAAGAAGCTCGAGGTACAGATAGAGCGTTACTCGCACAAGGAGGTTGGGTATCAGTGAGAACTGAGGCTCTGCCCGCCGCATCTTGGTGTTTACTCGAATTTAAGCGCGCACAGACTGCACAAACGTGCAGCGGGTTGACTGTTAGTGCTTCTGAAAGCGACAACGCAGGCCGAACTGGACAAACACCACCATTAAGATCAAGATTGCAGCCATGGCCGCCCAGGATGATGACATTGAGATCGTGTCCGACAGTCACTTCGCGCTGTTGTTCAAAGACCAGATCACTGGCCGCAGGTAGGTGAAACACAAATACCACGAGTGTTGCAACTGAAAATGCGCAGCACGCGAGTTCTCATTTGCCCCATCATCATGGTACTTACACTCCCGGTTTACAAGCAAACGCCGCACGAATACATGACCCGTCGAGACGCAGAACTGTACGAGGAGGGCGTCGAGGAACATCGAAGTTTGTTTCAACTGCCATGGCCATTTCAGTCGGAGGAGCTGCGTGCAATACTGCAGAGATCGCTCTGTGATGTTGGAATGTTTGAGAGAACCATCGTTACAGACCAGCTGGCTGCCTGGGTGGACTTGTGTTGGATCTTGCATCACAAATCATTTTACGATGCGACCCCAACGCGCATCTCAAACATCTTCGACCTCGCTGGCTCTTGCCAGATAACTGACAGTGCAATGGCCACAGTCCGAGATGAAATGGTCCCGATCTTGCGCAATGCCGTATCTCATATGCTGGACCAGTCATATGACGACTTCGAACCCGGGAATATGCTTCGAGTCGCCTCTTACCTGGACGATGAAGGAGTAGATTTCCAGCTCTGCTACAAGGAGCTCCGCGAGTTGGTCATCCGACCTCTGCTGAAACTTTTGCCGCTGTCGACTCCTCGGGCATCTCTGCTCAGCCAGCGACTTCTTGCAGACGAATGCGGTTAGTAATCAGCTCATCACGCAGTTTTGGATCTACTCCTGACGAAACAACAGATAATCGCCTGCTCATTCGCGCAGTAGGAAGGGCCAAGATCGCAATCGAGATCAACAAGAAAGTCCAGAGCGAAACAAAATCCACAGGCGTTTGTTCGAATGGCTGCTCCATCGTGAGTGGTCGAGGTCCTGCATTCGTTCGCCATCTATTCGAGATCAAATTCTGGCCAATTGAATTGCTGGTTCAGCAGTCTCCTCGTGCAATTGTCTTTAAATCGCAGCACTTCAACCTCGATCATCTCCGCCATTTGAAGGCGTGTTCTGGACCCAAGCGTGCTGACTGCAAAGCCATGCAAATGGTGAGTACATCCAAGCTGGAAAAAGAATTCCGCTCGTGGGCCAAGTATATCGACGATCGGTGCTTCGATCCTTGCCTTGCTTGTCTCTGCGGCGTCAAGATCAGGCCGCACACATGCTGGGACGAGGATGGAAGGGCAATTGAGCTCTAAATTCGGCGGTGCCAGATAGGAAGAACCGTCGATGAACGCGGCCTGCAAGGACGAGGTTGCAGACACTGAGTGGAAAGGCACGAACTACTACAACAGCGGCGATTATCCACTGGGAGCCTCTTTCCAAGCGCTCCGAATCACATGTTGGCGAGGAAATGTTGGAACCACGGAGCGGGAGAATAACGTTGTCCAAATTCTTCACTTACTAAGGATGCGTGGATGCCGCTGCTCAGACGCCGGCAAGATCGAACGTGCTACACACTTGAATACAGAATAGAGGTACGGCAATGGCGATAACATGGCTGTAAGAACACAATGACAGAGATTCCGGGATCTTCCTGCGCTTCACGATCTTCCATCGATGCACCTTCCACGATTTCACTTTACTTGAGCACAACATGCATTAGCGCCGGGTACTAGAAACGACGCATTTGCGCTTGGAAAGCTGACCATCAACTTCACTTTCTCTCTCACACCCAAGCACCGCAACCGCCACGACGCGACAAAACACCGCCGCAATGAACGACGTTGAGGTGGTGAAAGTCGCCGCTGACGGCGACGTTGCTCTCGTCTGCGGTGGTCGGGATGAAGGCGACAGAGAGTACGTGTGCATTCACCGTGTCATTCGACCTGGGTGAACTAACGCGCGATAGGCTGAAGATCATCGTCTCGTCCGCCATCCTCACACTCAGCTCAAAAGTTTTCAAAGCTATGCTCATGCAAGCTAGGCTGCGCCCACGCTTCGAGGTAGGTCTGCGGCAAGCATGATGCTGGTGCAACTCTGCTGATCGCTATGTGCAGGAAACAACGCCAAAGATTGAGATTGCTCTTCGAAACGACGAATCCGAAGCCCTCTGACACTTTGCAAATTGATCCACCTGCAGGGCACGATAGATAAGCCGCAGACTCCATATGAGATCTTGCAGCTCGCATTCTTGAACGACAAGTACGACTGCCATAGCGCTCTCAGAGCGGTATACGGAATGTGGGTCAGAAAAGCTCTCGTGAAAACTGACAGCTTCCATGACCATGCCAGGCTCTTTGTGGCATCTTTCTACATGAAACTGCATCGCCGCTTCAAAGATATCGGCAAAAAGCTATTCCATGGTTCAAAAGGAGCAATTGTTCTGTATGCAGCTGGGTATCGCGCGGAAGGACTTAAATACGTCACAGGTATATTCGCTCTGCAGTGCTTTCGAAGTGGACACTGATACATAACCAGATACTCTGAATGGCCAGCGATCGACGATCTTATTCGAGATAAACTGCGCGGTAGAGAAGCTCATCGAGCAGGAGCTTGGGGTCCACATCGACTCAGATGCCGCCCATGAGTGCTGCCATACTTGCACGTATCGTCTCGCTCGAGCAACAGCGTTCGGGAAGTGGCTTTTCAATTCTCCCGTTTGGCCATTGACTGCTATCTTTCAGCAACCTCTGGGCTGCTTGCTGGATTCACTGCGTACTTTGAAATCGGACTGGCTCGGATCAGTTTCCTTCTGCAGTGGCTGGGTTGGGAAGTCTTGTTGCGGGTATCTCATGCCTGACACCCAGACTGTGGTCACCGAGCTCGAGACTTTGACGAGGAACTTGGAACTGACAGCGATAGAATTATGTCTAGATTGCGTCTTGGCCGGCCATATTCAGAGATCTGGTGGCTGCGAGAGGAGTCATTGACGTAAGGTGGAGAATATGGGCGTGCACATCGCTCTTCTTTCTGTTCGAACAAACTGAGGACTGCCCTCGAAACACAAGAATGACGTAAATACCAGGAGCTGTGGAACCTGTAGAGCTGCAGAGGTTTCGAGAAAGCGCGACGACTTCTGCATTCAAAATGTCTGGAAGTGAAGCCGGTCGTGATTGCTGCGGCCTTCACATGCAAGCAAACACGACAGGGGTGGTTAGCGCGTTTCGCAGAAAGTCAGTCACTGAGGCAGCCAAAAACAAACTGCTCAGACTTCTCCACTGCTTTCCACTTCAAGAACCAAGTCAATCACATTTCCACCGAGATGGCGACCGTCCACGAGGTCTCGCCAGAAGGCGACGTGAAGCTCATTTGCGGCAGTGAAGAAACAGGAGATGTGTGAGTACAACGGAAAGCGACGACGCGCTTGTGGCTGACTGGACTGCAGTGCACACATCATCGTGTCTTCTGTCGTCCTCGGCTTGAGCTCTCCTGGTTTCGACACCATGCTCGGTCCTCACTTCAGGGTATGTACAGTGAGCATCAGTCTCGATCCACGCTTGCTGGTGTGTAGATAGGAAGGTCATACCTTAGCCTCTGGCGCCCGGCTTGAGCTTCCACTCCCGGATGACGATGCCGCCAGTATGCTCACGATCTGTCAAGTCATGCACATGAGGACAGTCACCGCTGCGATGGCAACTTCTGAGGAGTTGCTCAAGCTGGCAGTCTACATCGACAAGTACAACTGCAAGCACGCCCTGTCGTATCCCATGGGCAAATGGTTGCAGCAGCCAGGAATTGGCAGCTCTGATCAAGACCGTGTCAATCTCTTCATTGCCGCCTACATTGCAAGACTCGAGGAGGACTTCGGCAAACTGGGCAAAGAAATTGTGTTGCAAAACTGCTCGCAAGCACGCAACACCTGTTTCCTCACAATCGATGAGGAACTCCAAAAGGCCATCGGTGGGTGCAGCAAAAGTTGGGCGGACAGAAAGTTGGCTGACATCAATCCAGATGCCCTCCTCCAGCAGCGCGCGGGTCTCGCGCGAGGAGCAGCAGAGTGTGTGCAGCGCATGATCAAATCCGAATGCACCGGCGAACCACAGCTGCAGTCAATCAACGCTGCCAGCCGCTCGTGCACATCCGGATGCACCTACTTCGACACTCGCGGCCGGAAATTCATGACCATGCTTTTCAAGACCGCGCTGTGGCCGCCAACCGCTCTCATGGACAAACCCCTGCAGTCGATCTGCGCGGCTTTCCGCGAAGACACGACGGACTGGACAGGAGCAGCAGCGTACTGCAGTGACGACGAGATGATTTGTGGATCCAAGACCTGCAAGGGCACACGGATGGCGAATGCAAGATTTGTCATGTGGAACATGAAAGAAGAGGCCAAGCAGATTGAGCGCAGAGCCATCACGCCGTGCTTGCGCTGCGTACTCCAGGGGCACGTCCAAGCCACGGAGAAATGCGAGAGAAACCACGGAGTTGGCGAAGCCATACTGCCAGCTGATCCGATCTCCCCAATCTCATTTTCCATGACCGATTCATCTGGCCCAGATCTTTGAGCGCGGGTGCCTACGAAGACGCCATATTTACGAAGGTACTATAACCACAAGTACCTTACAGTTACCAGGAGAGTATGTCCAGGGACGCCGAACGAAAGGCGGCATCAAAATGGTCTTCACCGCGTAACGGAATCAAATCAACGCCTCTGCAGTGGGCGCCCAAGTTGTGAAAATATATATGCAACACAAAACAAACAGAACAGGCTTCCATCTCACTCAACCTCACATCATCTCCAAGTATCCCATACACACTCTCCAATTCGAACGCTAACCGCCCAATGTACTTACACAAGTGTATGCCTAGTTGATCTATGTCCAAAAGCGAAGAAAAAGAATCATACAACCGCCCACCATATAACTCCAAGCTGTGCTGTGTGCTGTGTACTTCAACGCAGCAAAATGCAAAACGTACAATGCAAGTATGCTGAACCCCTTCAAATGCGAACGACAGCAGATGCGAAGCGAGCAAAAGCCAAAACGCTCAAACTGCCACCTTCTCAAACCTCCAATGCAAGCATCGGAGCGAACAAGCTCGAACCGCTCAAAATCATCATCCCAAAAACGAAAGCTCAATAGACCTCACCAAAGCAACGAAATGCAAAGCATTCACACCGACGACCTCACTGCGGACAACAAATCTTCAAAAACGCCACACACGTCGAGTGACAACATTCACAACAACAGTCGTCGTCGTCTTCATCCGCAACATATCCCGCACGAGCCGGTTCCGCATCATCGCCGGGGCCATCTGCACGCGGCATGGGAGGACGCCGAGGAGGAAGAAGAGTGCGACGTCCTTCTGGGATGGTAGAAAGTCTCGAACGACCGTAATTGATGCCGTGGGACATGCCACGCGGACGGCGGGTTCCGAAGGGTACTCCAGGCATCCTGGGTATGTCATCCAGGTCTTCGATGTCGCGGGGTTCGCCGCTGGTACCGTCAGTCGTGATGGGCAGCCCACTGGTTCTAATGCTCTCGATCTCATCCTAATGAGCAGGTGTCATGGTGTTCAAGGCCTCAGGCGCGGTCTGTTGTTTCTGGACATCTGTCTCTGCGAATTCTTCAGCGGGAGTCACGAATTGCTCTTCTGCCGCATCCAGATCTTGACCAGCGTCTTGCGCCGTCGGAGTACCCTCTACAGTGTTGGTTGGCGAAATCAGCAACCCGTCGCTAGTCACTGCACTCTTGGAAAATTCCTGTGGGTGCCGCTCTGACAGATTGACTGCTGTAAAGCTCTTGGGCAACTTGACTGTGTCGAACTTGGCTCTCAATGTCTCCAGCACCTCGCGCCATTCGCCGTGACTGGTCAGTGAACGACGCGGAGCGCATCCTATGCAGTGCTTGCTATCCAGCTGCACGTCCAGAGGATCAAAAGTGTGGCAACCCGGAGAGATGGTGATGCGGATGCTGTAGTTGAAAGGGTTTTGCTGAGGCTCGTCGGGATTTGCAGCATTGTGTGCGCAAGCGTCAGGGTTCTCAGACTCGTAAAGCTCGAAGCAGATCTGACTCAGATAGTCCAGCTCAGGAATGGCATTGCGCGCGATCTTGGTTTGAACACCACCTTCGAGAATGCAATTCAGCAAGGTGTAGATATGCGACTCCTTGGTGAAGTAGATGAAAGATTTGCAATCGTCAGAGGCCTGCACTTCCTCCAGATCCTTGACAATCTCTTTGAGAAGTGGCAACGACGTGAGAAGGCCAATTTCCAGCTTTTCACTGTCTGTGATACCATACTCCTGAGGACCAATGAAATCGAAGAGAATCTTCGAAAGCTTGTACATCTCGTTGAGCTTCTCCAGGCGAATGTCGTGTTTGACCTTGGACTGATGACCTGGAACGCCTCCCGTGAAGAGGTTGAAATATGATGCAGAAGGATCATCCGCGTGTGCAGCTCGTGTTTGAACCGGCGGTGCTGCGAGACTCTTCGCAACAGTTTGAAGGTCGGCACTTCTACGTCTGAAGCCTAGTCGTTGCGAAAGGCTTGGCTTGGGTTCATCCTTGACATCGCCCTGCCGTGAAAGGCTTTGTACGCTGCTCTCCATGTTCGATGCGCTTGTACTGGCGGTGTCGCTCCGCTTTGGTGGTGGCAACTGCAGAGTGTCCATGGCGGGCAAATCACTGCCCGTTCCGCTAGGCCCGTTGGACGCAGAGGGAGCCTGTCCGTCGTGTGTATGTTCAAATTCGGTTCGGGCCTGATCACTTTCGGTCCGCTTCAGTGTGGGAGACGCAGCTTCAATCGCTTCAGCGAGCATGGCCTTGCTTGGCGTAAATACCCATTCCAGGAATTGACGGTTGTGCAGTGCATCGAACTTCATAGTATCGTAAAGTTCGCTGACCTTGCTAGGGTCAACTTTCTCAGCGTCCGTGAATTCGTTGAAGAGCTTTTCCCAGCGCTCCTTGAAGAGTTCCGCATCTTCGCCTGTGCACCACCTAGTCTGAACGGTAGACGCTTTGGCATCTGTCGCATTCTCCCATGGCACTTTTGATGATGCGGTCTCGGCGATGGGACTCGTCAGCTCTTTGCCTTGATTAGCCCGCGCAGGACTCTTCTGAATCTTCTCCAAGCTTGATACAGCTTCGGAATTTTGCAGCTTGGCAAAGTTGCTCCTCATCACCCTGCGATGGAACTTCATGAGATCGACCACTTGACGCACGACGACATAGGGTTCGGGCGTGCCGTCCTTGGGCCAAGCGAATTGTTCGGGTGCCTTTTCGCCTTTGCGCAACAGGCCCTTGAGCTTCTTCTTGACTCTGTCCATTTCGTCCTTGGCAGCATTGGAGTCGTCCAACAAGTCTTTCCGAACATGAATCTGATCCTCGTCAACCTCCTCCTGGCCCAAGAACGCTCTGGCGAAAATCGATGCACTAGTGGTGACACGTCTCTCGGACGATGTAAAGATCGAAACATGCTCCAAAACTCGGCGGTTCATGAGAGTAAGGTCCGCCCGCATGTTCTCCCCCAGATCGGTAGCTTGGTAACGTGCAGAGTGAGTCGGTTCACCTCCCCATTTCATGACCAACTGCAACTTGTCCAAGACAAGGTTTTGGTCAGCGGCTGCCGCTCTGGACATGGTGATCTCACCAAGTGAATCACTGCGATGCTGCGCACGAAGTCCCGCAGGTCCGGCCGGATCTTCCCATTCAGGCAAGTCTTTCGACTTGGTCCGCCCGACAGCATCGTCGATCTGGGCAGGGTCCTCGACCATTGGTATGCTCTGTCGTCGTTTCTCTTCTTCTGTCTTGTCTTTGTCGTCTTTGCTCTCCTTCGGCTTCTTGAACATTGGTTTGATCTGGACCTTGGTTCCTGGCCACGCGCCCTTCTTGGCCAAAGCATTGGCAAGCGTGCGAAGCTTGTTCATATCCTCAACACCTTCGGCCAGTGCTTGACGCACTGCTTGCTGAACACTGTGGAGAGCAGCCTCGCCGACGAGCAAGACCTCCTCTTGATGTCCTTTGAGGAGGTCCACGAAGGGCTTCGTGTGGAATGTGAACTTGAACTTTTGCTTTGGCGTACGATCCGCGTGCCGGATGACAGCGACCATACCTTTCAGCTTCCATTGACTCTTGATGGCAGGTGCGGGTGCATGCGAAGGTGCCTCGGAATGTGCGATGGAATCCATGCCAGCCGACGTGGGCCGCTCTGGTGGGATATCTCTGGGCAGATCGAGTGAACCCACTGCCGGTGGTGGCAGCATCTCCGTGTGAGCAATTGGCACAGTCGGGTTGCGCTTGTGAAAGGATCCCTTGCGTTCCAGAGTCGGTGGTGAGGTGATTGGGCTGGACTTCCCACTTGGGCTCTTCGCCGCATGGGGATGACCAACGTGCTGTGCGGCGTGATGGACACTCTCTCGAAGCTGAGAAATACTACGGCTTCTCAAGACATGGCTGAGTACCCCGCGGTGACCCGTGCTATTGGGCAACTCTCTGTTGCTGGTCACGTTCGGCTTCCGGGACATGTAGTCTGGCACCGAAGTGGGGTTGACGCCATCCTTTTGCTCGCCCTCGTCGATGTCACTGGGTGTAGCTCTTCCTTGCCACTTGATCTTCTCGCGAATGAACATGTCCTTGAGGATCTTGGCGCACTTGTCATAGTAATCATTATTGTCCTTGACAAAACTCCAGCCATTGACGTCGATCACGTAGCTTCTGTCGTCGACACGCAACAGATCAAAACCGCAGACTCGTTGGCCAAATCCGGAAGCGATCTTTGCAGCCATAATTTGTTCCTCCTTGTTGAGTTTCGTTACATAGCGGATCTCCTTCCCGTTCGGGTTCCGCTTGACCACGCCATCAACCACAGGAGACTTGCGAGTCTCGGCATGGCAGAATTCGGTTCCGACAGTGTACGCCTTGACATCTTCGGCATTTTCGACCTTAAGAAACTGCTCGTAGATGTAAGAAGACTCGGGTTCCGTAACAGCACGTGGGATGGTGAGCGAGTCATCCTTCTCACTCGACTTGTTGTTGACTTTTCGGAACAGCCGTCGTCCTCCCCCGCCCTGCGATTTGGGGTAGTAAACGTTGATGTTGTGATCTTCGCCGCTGGTGGGCTTCTCGACGAAGGGCTTCTTCAACCGGTCTCCATCCACGACCAGTGTGTCGTCCTCATCTTCCATGTGGACGTCATGCGGTGGTGGCTGACCTCCACCTCTGCCATCGTCGGATCCTATAAGCTCAACACCCGTGAGCTGCTTCATTCGTGCTGCGATCTCAGCAGTCAACGCAACTGGACCTCCATCTCGATTCACTTCTATGCGCTCTGGCGTCGGTACACCCAGCTTGTCCAATATCCTCAAGCACATTCGGCGATCCCAGAGCACCGTTTGCATGGGCAGGTCGTTCACACAAAACGGCCGGCGCAGCTTCGCGTATGCTATGGCCTTCTCCAAAGGAAACCCATCACTGAAGAAGGATATCAAAAAGTCGCAGACCGGCCAATTCTCCACATTCTCGTCTAATATGACTTTGTCTCCAAAGATGATGACCTCGAAGTCGGTGTCCTTTCCCACCAGTCGGTTCAAAATGTTTCTCGAAGGTTTGCTTCTCGCTTTTGAGTCTAAGGCGCAAATTCCAATCGTTCCAATCTTTGGAGTCTCTATGTGTCGTTCTGTCGAATGTGAAACGCTCGGCGGCGCGCTGCCGTTGATGCTGCCGGACACTCTACGAGAGGCAGCGGGGGTACGGCCTCGGTTCGTGGCGATGGTTCTACCCTGCCGCGACGTCTGGGTAGGAGCGGGTGAGGAAGGGGGGTTGACAGGGGAGCCCGACGAATTGCCTGAGTGAGCGGAGTTGGCGTTCTGCGGTGGCTCGCGTAATGAGCCATTGAGGCTGGGTGACAATGCTCCGTTCTGGCTCTGCGTGGTGACAGAGAGGTTTTGCGTGGCAGTGGTGGCGGCATCTTGCCTTGCTGCAACAGCATCATCATCGTCAGCATCCGCAATGGCTTCAAGCACATCGACGAGGTGTCTACCATCTTGATCCGAGCCTCCTCCCAACGAGCTCGGGCCGCTCGTGACGGTGCTCCTCCCCGGCCCGTAGAGCGAGGAGAAGGACATTCTGTTGCTCTCTAGATCGGGCTCGGAGCGGCGAATGGCGCTGGGGATGCCGGAGTCGGACTGGGTG